>OW388295.1:233112-318587 GCA_936450465.1 Gibbula magus
GCGAAAGTTCACAAAAAATTCAGTTTTTTCGAAATAGCAAACAATCTATTGTTCCGGCATAAAAAGGCCGTCGACCTTTTCGATGGGGAATGTTGTTACGCACATTTTGGTGAAAAGGTTGTGAAAATATCTTAAATAGTTTCCGAGCTAATAAGGTTTGGAGTTTTGACTTCAAGGGGAGATAACTCAAGAAAGAAGTCGAAAATCCAAAAAAGTGGCTCGTGATTATCTAAGTTCAGCCACAGGCTAGCATCCCTGCAAATTTCATGCAAATCGACCCAGTGGTTACTTCAGAAACCTCTGGACCAAAAAAGTACACATAATAATAGAGATGAACCCGGATAACAATAGGTCTTCCAGACATAGTCTTGAAGACCTAACTAGACAGAGTTACCTCCCTGCTCATGATCACTTGATCAACTTCGTATACCAGCTCTTACCCTAACCCTAACCCTAACCCTAACCCTCTTACCCTAGCTCTAACCCTAACCCTAACCCTAACCCTAACCCTAACCCTAACCCTAACCCTAACCCTAACCCTAACCCTAACCCTTGCACCTTAACCCTAACCCCTAACCCCTAACCCCTTACCCCTTACCCCTAACCCCTTGCATCTTGCACCTTGCACCTTGCATCTTGCATCTTGCACATGCACATTGCATCTTGTACATTGCACCTTGCACCTTAGCCAATAACCATTGAACCTTGCCCTTTTCGTAAATCGAATCAATGTTCATTGTATTTACTAAAGTTTTGAAGTTAATTGCCATTGACAGAATATTGTTAATAGCAAAGGCTTACATTAAATCCATTTTTGGAGATCAACATTGGATACATGACAAATGCATATATATATACCTTACAAAATAATTAACTTCTTAAAAGGCAAAGGCTGGCTTCCCAAAAGACACATGACACCCAAATGAAACGGACTTAGAGTTACACGCCCGTGACTACGGGAACAAAATGTGACTTCAATTTGTTTAAAGGTAAGTTACTCTTGCTTTAGTATGTGCTTCAGTTAATTTGAAAACAGAGTGAGTTCCCTTGTTAAAGGAAGTCTATTTGCAACTAGGATTGACACGTCAATACTGCAGGTCTTCAAGAATCCCGCTTCAAATGACCTTTGAGCATGTTACCTTTGCAAACAACATTTTTGGACTGTGTTCTTCTCAATAATAACTACGGGAACCCATTTGAAGCAATTTGTAAAAGCATTAACAAAATAAATACATTTTTGGGCTCAAAATTTTGTTGTGCTCAAGCCATGATTTTTCGGTGTTTCATGGTGGCAGAAACATGGTAAAAGAGAAATACACACTTTTGAAGTTTGTCCATCTCAATAAGAACTAAGGAAACGGATTTGATTTTGTTGTCAACACCAGGAATTAAAAAACGTGTGTTGCTCCGATTTGGCTCAAACCTTGATTTTTATGATCCTCGCGGGATTAGAAAGTTGAGAAATCCAGGTTGCGTTTTGGACTCTAAAAAAAAAAAAAAAAAAAAAAAAAGTAAAAGGACCTCCATATATATATGGCATTGGTGCAGACAAGCAGGCTTTACTTGCTTCTTCTCTTGTGTCTATTGATTCAATTATTTCGTCAGCATATATATGAGCTATCAAACGTGATTCTATCTTCAGTAGTTTTCGAACAAAAAATCTCCAAAGAAAATCCCCTTAAAATCGTCAAATGTGTTCATGTCGACGTTTTGCTTAAACGGTCAACTTTTACATGATCACATTCTGAAGTGGAACTGTTAAACCACAAATTGTGAACAGATTGCAACAAACAGAATTCGAATCAGAGTTTTCCTTAGCGAGTGAGGTCCCTTTGAACATAGAGCCGAAAAACGCAATTTTTAAAAATGACCATGTTCAAGGAGAGATTATTAAAATTCTAGGATGAAATTCAAAAATCGACTTCTACGATCCTCTTACTAATGTATTTATCTTCAAAATAAGCTATCACATGTAGCTATAGTCATAGAATTGAGGGAGGAGAAGATTTTCTCAGACGTGTACCCCCAAAACCGCGAAAGTTCACAAAAAATTCAGTTTTTTCGAAATAGCAAACAATCTATTGTTCCGGCATAAAAAGGCCGTCGACCTTTTCGATGGGGAATGTTGTTACGCACATTTTGGTGAAAAGGTTGTGAAAATATCTTAAATAGTTTCCGAGCTAATAAGGTTTGGAGTTTTGACTTCAAGGGGAGATAACTCAAGAAAGAAGTCGAAAATCCAAAAAAGTGGCTCGTGATTATCTAAGTTCAGCCACAGGCTAGCATCCCTGCAAATTTCATGCAAATCGACCCAGTGGTTACTTCAGAAACCTCTGGACCAAAAAAGTACACATAATAATAGAGATGAACCCGGATAACAATAGGTCTTCCAGACATAGTCTTGAAGACCTAACTAGACAGAGTTACCTCCCTGCTCATGATCACTTGATCAACTTCGTATACCAGCTCTTACCCTAACCCTAACCCTAACCCTAACCCTCTTACCCTATCTCTAACCCTAACCCTAACCCTAACCCTAACCCTAACCCTAACCCTAACCCTAACCCTAACCCTAACCCTAACCCTTGCACCTTAACCCTAACCCCTAACCCCTAACCCCTTACCCCTTACCCCTAACCCCTTGCATCTTGCACCTTGCACCTTGCATCTTGCATCTTGCACATGCACATTGCATCTTGTACATTGCACCTTGCACCTTAGCCAATAACCATTGAACCTTGCCCTTTTCGTAAATCGAATCAATGTTCATTGTATTTACTAAAGTTTTTGAAGTTAATTGCCATTGACAGAATATTGTTAATAGCAAAGGCTTACATTAAATCCATTTTTGGAGATCAACATTGGATACATGACAAATGCATATATATATACCTTACAAAATAATTAACTTCTTAAAAGGCAAAGGCTGGCTTCCCAAAAGACACATGACACCCAAATGAAACGGACTTAGAGTTACACGCCCGTGACTACGGGAACAAAATGTGACTTCAATTTGTTTAAAGGTAAGTTACTCTTGCTTTAGTATGTGCTTCAGTTAATTTGAAAACAGAGTGAAGTTCCCTTGTTAAAGGAAGTCTATTTGCAACTAGGATTGACACGTCAATACTGCAGGTCTTCAAGAATCCCGCTTCAAATGACCTTTGAGCATGTTACCTTTGCAAACAACATTTTTGGACTGTGTTCTTCTCAATAATAACTACGGGAACCCATTTGAAGCAATTTGTAAAAGCATTAACAAAATAAATACATTTTTGGGCTCCAAATTTTGTTGTGCTCAAGCCATGATTTTTCGGTGTTTCATGGTGGCAGAAACATGGTAAAAGAGAAATACACACTTTTGAAGTTTGTCCATCTCAATAAGAACTAAGGAAACGGATTTGATTTTGTTGTCAACACCAGGAATTAAAAAACGTGTGTTGCTCCGATTTGGCTCAAACCTTGATTTTTATGATCCTCGCGGGATTAGAAAGTTGAGAAATCCAGGTTGCGTTTTGGACTCTAAAAAAAAAAAAAAAAAAAAAAAAAAGTAAAAGGACCTCCATATATATATGGCATTGGTGCAGACAAGCAGGCTTTACTTGCTTCTTCTCTTGTGTCTATTGATTCAATTATTTCGTCAGCATATATATGAGCTATCAAACGTGATTCTATCTTCAGTAGTTTTCGAACAAAAAATCTCCAAAGAAAATCCCCTTAAAATCGTCAAATGTGTTCATGTCGACGTTTTGCTTAAACGGTCAACTTTTACATGATCACATTCTGAAGTGGAACTGTTAAACCACAAATTGTGAACAGATTGCAACAAACAGAATTCGAATCAGAGTTTTCCTTAGCGAGTGAGGTCCCTTTGAACATAGAGCCGAAAAACGCAATTTTTAAAAATGACCATGTTCAAGGAGAGATTATTAAAATTCTAGGATGAAATTCAAAAATCGACTTCTACGATCCTCTTACTAATGTATTTATCTTCAAAATAAGCTATCACATGTAGCTATAGTCATAGAATTGAGGGAGGAGAAGATTTTCTCAGACGTGTACCCCCAAAACCGCGAAAGTTCACAAAAAATTCAGTTTTTTCGAAATAGCAAACAATCTATTGTTCCGGCATAAAAAGGCCGTCGACCTTTTCGATGGGGAATGTTGTTACGCACATTTTGGTGAAAAGGTTGTGAAAATATCTTAAATAGTTTCCGAGCTAATAAGGTTTGGAGTTTTGACTTCAAGGGGAGATAACTCAAGAAAGAAGTCGAAAATCCAAAAAAGTGGCTCGTGATTATCTAAGTTCAGCCACAGGCTAGCATCCCTGCAAATTTCATGCAAATCGACCCAGTGGTTACTTCAGAAACCTCTGGACCAAAAAAGTACACATAATAATAGAGATGAACCCGGATAACAATAGGTCTTCCAGACATAGTCTTGAAGACCTAACTAGACAGAGTTACCTCCCTGCTCATGATCACTTGATCAACTTCGTATACCAGCTCTTACCCTAACCCTAACCCTAACCCTAACCCTCTTACCCTATCTCTAACCCTAACCCTAACCCTAACCCTAACCCTAACCCTAACCCTAACCCTAACCCTAACCCTAACCCTAACCCTTGCACCTTAACCCTAACCCCTAACCCCAAACCCCTTACCCCTTACCCCTAACCCCTTGCATCTTGCACCTTGCACCTTGCATCTTGCATCTTGCACATGCACATTGCATCTTGTACATTGCACCTTGCACCTTAGCCAATAACCATTGAACCTTGCCCTTTTCGTAAATCGAATCAATGTTCATTGTATTTACTAAAGTTTTTGAAGTTAATTGCCATTGACAGAATATTGTTAATAGCAAAGGCTTACATTAAATCCATTTTTGGAGATCAACATTGGATACATGACAAATGCATATATATATACCTTACAAAATAATTAACTTCTTAAAAGGCAAAGGCTGGCTTCCCAAAAGACACATGACACCCAAATGAAACGGACTTAGAGTTACACGCCCGTGACTACGGGAACAAAATGTGACTTCAATTTGTTTAAAGGTAAGTTACTCTTGCTTTAGTATGTGCTTCAGTTAATTTGAAAACAGAGTGAAGTTCCCTTGTTAAAGGAAGTCTATTTGCAACTAGGATTGACACGTCAATACTGCAGGTCTTCAAGAATCCCGCTTCAAATGACCTTTGAGCATGTTACCTTTGCAAACAACATTTTTGGACTGTGTTCTTCTCAATAATAACTACGGGAACCCATTTGAAGCAATTTGTAAAAGCATTAACAAAATAAATACATTTTTGGGCTCCAAATTTTGTTGTGCTCAAGCCATGATTTTTCGGTGTTTCATGGTGGCAGAAACATGGTAAAAGAGAAATACACACTTTTGAAGTTTGTCCATCTCAATAAGAACTAAGGAAACGGATTTGATTTTGTTGTCAACACCAGGAATTAAAAAACGTGTGTTGCTCCGATTTGGCTCAAACCTTGATTTTTATGATCCTCGCGGGATTAGAAAGTTGAGAAATCCAGGTTGCGTTTTGGACTCTAAAAAAAAAAAAAAAAAAAAAAAAAGTAAAAGGACCTCCATATATATATGGCATTGGTGCAGACAAGCAGGCTTTACTTGCTTCTTCTCTTGTGTCTATTGATTCAATTATTTCGTCAGCATATATATGAGCTATCAAACGTGATTCTATCTTCAGTAGTTTTCGAACAAAAAATCTCCAAAGAAAATCCCCTTAAAATCGTCAAATGTGTTCATGTCGACGTTTTGCTTAAACGGTCAACTTTTACATGATCACATTCTGAAGTGGAACTGTTAAACCACAAATTGTGAACAGATTGCAACAAACAGAATTCGAATCAGAGTTTTCCTTAGCGAGTGAGGTCCCTTTGAACATAGAGCCGAAAAACGCAATTTTTAAAAATGACCATGTTCAAGGAGAGATTATTAAAATTCTAGGATGAAATTCAAAAATCGACTTCTACGATCCTCTTACTAATGTATTTATCTTCAAAATAAGCTATCACATGTAGCTATAGTCATAGAATTGAGGGAGGAGAAGATTTTCTCAGACGTGTACCCCCAAAACCGCGAAAGTTCACAAAAAATTCAGTTTTTTCGAAATAGCAAACAATCTATTGTTCCGGCATAAAAAGGCCGTCGACCTTTTCGATGGGGAATGTTGTTACGCACATTTTGGTGAAAAGGTTGTGAAAATATCTTAAATAGTTTCCGAGCTAATAAGGTTTGGAGTTTTGACTTCAAGGGGAGATAACTCAAGAAAGAAGTCGAAAATCCAAAAAAGTGGCTCGTGATTATCTAAGTTCAGCCACAGGCTAGCATCCCTGCAAATTTCATGCAAATCGACCCAGTGGTTACTTCAGAAACCTCTGGACCAAAAAAGTACACATAATAATAGAGATGAACCCGGATAACAATAGGTCTTCCAGACATAGTCTTGAAGACCTAACTAGACAGAGTTACCTCCCTGCTCATGATCACTTGATCAACTTCGTATACCAGCTCTTACCCTAACCCTAACCCTAACCCTAACCCTCTTACCCTAGCTCTAACCCTAACCCTAACCCTAACCCTAACCCTAACCCTAACCCTAACCCTAACCCTAACCCTAACCCTAACCCTTGCACCTTAACCCTAACCCCTAACCCCAAACCCCTTACCCCTTACCCCTAACCCCTTGCATCTTGCACCTTGCACCTTGCATCTTGCATCTTGCACATGCACATTGCATCTTGTACATTGCACCTTGCACCTTAGCCAATAACCATTGAACCTTGCCCTTTTCGTAAATCGAATCAATGTTCATTGTATTTACTAAAGTTTTTGAAGTTAATTGCCATTGACAGAATATTGTTAATAGCAAAGGCTTACATTAAATCCATTTTTGGAGATCAACATTGGATACATGACAAATGCATATATATATACCTTACAAAATAATTAACTTCTTAAAAGGCAAAGGCTGGCTTCCCAAAAGACACATGACACCCAAATGAAACGGACTTAGAGTTACACGCCCGTGACTACGGGAACAAAATGTGACTTCAATTTGTTTAAAGGTAAGTTACTCTTGCTTTAGTATGTGCTTCAGTTAATTTGAAAACAGAGTGAAGTTCCCTTGTTAAAGGAAGTCTATTTGCAACTAGGATTGACACGTCAATACTGCAGGTCTTCAAGAATCCCGCTTCAAATGACCTTTGAGCATGTTACCTTTGCAAACAACATTTTTGGACTGTGTTCTTCTCAATAATAACTACGGGAACCCATTTGAAGCAATTTGTAAAAGCATTAACAAAATAAATACATTTTTGGGCTCAAAATTTTGTTGTGCTCAAGCCATGATTTTTCGGTGTTTCATGGTGGCAGAAACATGGTAAAAGAGAAATACACACTTTTGAAGTTTGTCCATCTCAATAAGAACTAAGGAAACGGATTTGATTTTGTTGTCAACACCAGGAATTAAAAAACGTGTGTTGCTCCGATTTGGCTCAAACCTTGATTTTTATGATCCTCGCGGGATTAGAAAGTTGAGAAATCCAGGTTGCGTTTTGGACTCTAAAAAAAAAAAAAAAAAAAAAAAAAAGTAAAAGGACCTCCATATATATATGGCATTGGTGCAGACAAGCAGGCTTTACTTGCTTCTTCTCTTGTGTCTATTGATTCAATTATTTCGTCAGCATATATATGAGCTATCAAACGTGATTCTATCTTCAGTAGTTTTCGAACAAAAAATCTCCAAAGAAAATCCCCTTAAAATCGTCAAATGTGTTCATGTCGACGTTTTGCTTAAACGGTCAACTTTTACATGATCACATTCTGAAGTGGAACTGTTAAACCACAAATTGTGAACAGATTGCAACAAACAGAATTCGAATCAGAGTTTTCCTTAGCGAGTGAGGTCCCTTTGAACATAGAGCCGAAAAACGCAATTTTTAAAAATGACCATGTTCAAGGAGAGATTATTAAAATTCTAGGATGAAATTCAAAAATCGACTTCTACGATCCTCTTACTAATGTATTTATCTTCAAAATAAGCTATCACATGTAGCTATAGTCATAGAATTGAGGGAGGAGAAGATTTTCTCAGACGTGTACCCCCAAAACCGCGAAAGTTCACAAAAAATTCAGTTTTTTCGAAATAGCAAACAATCTATTGTTCCGGCATAAAAAGGCCGTCGACCTTTTCGATGGGGAATGTTGTTACGCACATTTTGGTGAAAAGGTTGTGAAAATATCTTAAATAGTTTCCGAGCTAATAAGGTTTGGAGTTTTGACTTCAAGGGGAGATAACTCAAGAAAGAAGTCGAAAATCCAAAAAAGTGGCTCGTGATTATCTAAGTTCAGCCACAGGCTAGCATCCCTGCAAATTTCATGCAAATCGACCCAGTGGTTACTTCAGAAACCTCTGGACCAAAAAAGTACACATAATAATAGAGATGAACCCGGATAACAATAGGTCTTCCAGACATAGTCTTGAAGACCTAACTAGACAGAGTTACCTCCCTGCTCATGATCACTTGATCAACTTCGTATACCAGCTCTTACCCTAACCCTAACCCTAACCCTAACCCTCTTACCCTAGCTCTAACCCTAACCCTAACCCTAACCCTAACCCTAACCCTAACCCTAACCCTAACCCTAACCCTAACCCTAACCCTTGCACCTTAACCCTAACCCCTAACCCCAAACCCCTTACCCCTTACCCCTAACCCCTTGCATCTTGCACCTTGCACCTTGCATCTTGCATCTTGCACATGCACATTGCATCTTGTACATTGCACCTTGCACCTTAGCCAATAACCATTGAACCTTGCCCTTTTCGTAAATCGAATCAATGTTCATTGTATTTACTAAAGTTTTTGAAGTTAATTGCCATTGACAGAATATTGTTAATAGCAAAGGCTTACATTAAATCCATTTTTGGAGATCAACATTGGATACATGACAAATGCATATATATATACCTTACAAAATAATTAACTTCTTAAAAGGCAAAGGCTGGCTTCCCAAAAGACACATGACACCCAAATGAAACGGACTTAGAGTTACACGCCCGTGACTACGGGAACAAAATGTGACTTCAATTTGTTTAAAGGTAAGTTACTCTTGCTTTAGTATGTGCTTCAGTTAATTTGAAAACAGAGTGAAGTTCCCTTGTTAAAGGAAGTCTATTTGCAACTAGGATTGACACGTCAATACTGCAGGTCTTCAAGAATCCCGCTTCAAATGACCTTTGAGCATGTTACCTTTGCAAACAACATTTTTGGACTGTGTTCTTCTCAATAATAACTACGGGAACCCATTTGAAGCAATTTGTAAAAGCATTAACAAAATAAATACATTTTTGGGCTCCAAATTTTGTTGTGCTCAAGCCATGATTTTTCGGTGTTTCATGGTGGCAGAAACATGGTAAAAGAGAAATACACACTTTTGAAGTTTGTCCATCTCAATAAGAACTAAGGAAACGGATTTGATTTTGTTGTCAACACCAGGAATTAAAAAACGTGTGTTGCTCCGATTTGGCTCAAACCTTGATTTTTATGATCCTCGCGGGATTAGAAAGTTGAGAAATCCAGGTTGCGTTTTGGACTCTAAAAAAAAAAAAAAAAAAAAAAAAAAGTAAAAGGACCTCCATATATATATGGCATTGGTGCAGACAAGCAGGCTTTACTTGCTTCTTCTCTTGTGTCTATTGATTCAATTATTTCGTCAGCATATATATGAGCTATCAAACGTGATTCTATCTTCAGTAGTTTTCGAACAAAAAATCTCCAAAGAAAATCCCCTTAAAATCGTCAAATGTGTTCATGTCGACGTTTTGCTTAAACGGTCAACTTTTACATGATCACATTCTGAAGTGGAACTGTTAAACCACAAATTGTGAACAGATTGCAACAAACAGAATTCGAATCAGAGTTTTCCTTAGCGAGTGAGGTCCCTTTGAACATAGAGCCGAAAAACGCAATTTTTAAAAATGACCATGTTCAAGGAGAGATTATTAAAATTCTAGGATGAAATTCAAAAATCGACTTCTACGATCCTCTTACTAATGTATTTATCTTCAAAATAAGCTATCACATGTAGCTATAGTCATAGAATTGAGGGAGGAGAAGATTTTCTCAGACGTGTACCCCCAAAACCGCGAAAGTTCACAAAAAATTCAGTTTTTTCGAAATAGCAAACAATCTATTGTTCCGGCATAAAAAGGCCGTCGACCTTTTCGATGGGGAATGTTGTTACGCACATTTTGGTGAAAAGGTTGTGAAAATATCTTAAATAGTTTCCGAGCTAATAAGGTTTGGAGTTTTGACTTCAAGGGGAGATAACTCAAGAAAGAAGTCGAAAATCCAAAAAAGTGGCTCGTGATTATCTAAGTTCAGCCACAGGCTAGCATCCCTGCAAATTTCATGCAAATCGACCCAGTGGTTACTTCAGAAACCTCTGGACCAAAAAAGTACACATAATAATAGAGATGAACCCGGATAACAATAGGTCTTCCAGACATAGTCTTGAAGACCTAACTAGACAGAGTTACCTCCCTGCTCATGATCACTTGATCAACTTCGTATACCAGCTCTTACCCTAACCCTAACCCTAACCCTAACCCTCTTACCCTAACTCTAACCCTAACCCTAACCCTAACCCTAACCCTAACCCTAACCCTAACCCTAACCCTAACCCTAACCCTTGCACCTTAACCCTAACCCCTAACCCCTAACCCCTTACCCCTTACCCCTAACCCCTTGCATCTTGCACCTTGCACCTTGCATCTTGCATCTTGCACATGCACATTGCATCTTGTACATTGCACCTTGCACCTTAGCCAATAACCATTGAACCTTGCCCTTTTCGTAAATCGAATCAATGTTCATTGTATTTACTAAAGTTTTTGAAGTTAATTGCCATTGACAGAATATTGTTAATAGCAAAGGCTTACATTAAATCCATTTTTGGAGATCAACATTGGATACATGACAAATGCATATATATATACCTTACAAAATAATTAACTTCTTAAAAGGCAAAGGCTGGCTTCCCAAAAGACACATGACACCCAAATGAAACGGACTTAGAGTTACACGCCCGTGACTACGGGAACAAAATGTGACTTCAATTTGTTTAAAGGTAAGTTACTCTTGCTTTAGTATGTGCTTCAGTTAATTTGAAAACAGAGTGAAGTTCCCTTGTTAAAGGAAGTCTATTTGCAACTAGGATTGACACGTCAATACTGCAGGTCTTCAAGAATCCCGCTTCAAATGACCTTTGAGCATGTTACCTTTGCAAACAACATTTTTGGACTGTGTTCTTCTCAATAATAACTACGGGAACCCATTTGAAGCAATTTGTAAAAGCATTAACAAAATAAATACATTTTTGGGCTCAAAATTTTGTTGTGCTCAAGCCATGATTTTTCGGTGTTTCACGGTGGCAGAAACATGGTAAAAGAGAAATACACACTTTTGAAGTTTGTCCATCTCAATAAGAACTAAGGAAACGGATTTGATTTTGTTGTCAACACCAGGAATTAAAAAACGTGTGTTGCTCCGATTTGGCTCAAACCTTGATTTTTATGATCCTCGCGGGATTAGAAAGTTGAGAAATCCAGGTTGCGTTTTGGACACTAAAAAAAAAAAAAAAAAAAAAAAAAAGTAAAAGGACCTCCATATATATATGGCATTGGTGCAGACAAGCAGGCTTTACTTGCTTCTTCTCTTGTGTCTATTGATTCAATTATTTCGTCAGCATATATATGAGCTATCAAACGTGATTCTATCTTCAGTAGTTTTCGAACAAAAAATCTCCAAAGAAAATCCCCTTAAAATCGTCAAATGTGTTCATGTCGACGTTTTGCTTAAACGGTCAACTTTTACATGATCACATTCTGAAGTGGAACTGTTAAACCACAAATTGTGAACAGATTGCAACAAACAGAATTCGAATCAGAGTTTTCCTTAGCGAGTGAGGTCCCTTTGAACATAGAGCCGAAAAACGCAATTTTTAAAAATGACCATGTTCAAGGAGAGATTATTAAAATTCTAGGATGAAATTCAAAAATCGACTTCTACGATCCTCTTACTAATGTATTTATCTTCAAAATAAGCTATCACATGTAGCTATAGTCATAGAATTGAGGGAGGAGAAGATTTTCTCAGACGTGTACCCCCAAAACCGCGAAAGTTCACAAAAAATTCAGTTTTTTCGAAATAGCAAACAATCTATTGTTCCGGCATAAAAAGGCCGTCGACCTTTTCGATGGGGAATGTTGTTACGCACATTTTGGTGAAAAGGTTGTGAAAATATCTTAAATAGTTTCCGAGCTAATAAGGTTTGGAGTTTTGACTTCAAGGGGAGATAACTCAAGAAAGAAGTCGAAAATCCAAAAAAGTGGCTCGTGATTATCTAAGTTCAGCCACAGGCTAGCATCCCTGCAAATTTCATGCAAATCGACCCAGTGGTTACTTCAGAAACCTCTGGACCAAAAAAGTACACATAATAATAGAGATGAACCCGGATAACAATAGGTCTTCCAGACATAGTCTTGAAGACCTAACTAGACAGAGTTACCTCCCTGCTCATGATCACTTGATCAACTTCGTATACCAGCTCTTACCCTAACCCTAACCCTAACCCTAACCCTCTTACCCTAGCTCTAACCCTAACCCTAACCCTAACCCTAACCCTAACCCTAACCCTAACCCTAACCCTAACCCTAACCCTAACCCTTGCACCTTAACCCTAACCCCTAACCCCTAACCCCTTACCCCTTACCCCTAACCCCTTGCATCTTGCACCTTGCACCTTGCATCTTGCATCTTGCACATGCACATTGCATCTTGTACATTGCACCTTGCACCTTAGCCAATAACCATTGAACCTTGCCCTTTTCGTAAATCGAATCAATGTTCATTGTATTTACTAAAGTTTTTGAAGTTAATTGCCATTGACAGAATATTGTTAATAGCAAAGGCTTACATTAAATCCATTTTTGGAGATCAACATTGGATACATGACAAATGCATATATATATACCTTACAAAATAATTAACTTCTTAAAAGGCAAAGGCTGGCTTCCCAAAAGACACATGACACCCAAATGAAACGGACTTAGAGTTACACGCCCGTGACTACGGGAACAAAATGTGACTTCAATTTGTTTAAAGGTAAGTTACTCTTGCTTTAGTATGTGCTTCAGTTAATTTGAAAACAGAGTGAAGTTCCCTTGTTAAAGGAAGTCTATTTGCAACTAGGATTGACACGTCAATACTGCAGGTCTTCAAGAATCCCGCTTCAAATGACCTTTGAGCATGTTACCTTTGCAAACAACATTTTTGGACTGTGTTCTTCTCAATAATAACTACGGGAACCCATTTGAAGCAATTTGTAAAAGCATTAACAAAATAAATACATTTTTGGGCTCCAAATTTTGTTGTGCTCAAGCCATGATTTTTCGGTGTTTCATGGTGGCAGAAACATGGTAAAAGAGAAATACACACTTTTGAAGTTTGTCCATCTCAATAAGAACTAAGGAAACGGATTTGATTTTGTTGTCAACACCAGGAATTAAAAAACGTGTGTTGCTCCGATTTGGCTCAAACCTTGATTTTTATGATCCTCGCGGGATTAGAAAGTTGAGAAATCCAGGTTGCGTTTTGGACTCTAAAAAAAAAAAAAAAAAAAAAAAAAAGTAAAAGGACCTCCATATATATATGGCATTGGTGCAGACAAGCAGGCTTTACTTGCTTCTTCTCTTGTGTCTATTGATTCAATTATTTCGTCAGCATATATATGAGCTATCAAACGTGATTCTATCTTCAGTAGTTTTCGAACAAAAAATCTCCAAAGAAAATCCCCTTAAAATCGTCAAATGTGTTCATGTCGACGTTTTGCTTAAACGGTCAACTTTTACATGATCACATTCTGAAGTGGAACTGTTAAACCACAAATTGTGAACAGATTGCAACAAACAGAATTCGAATCAGAGTTTTCCTTAGCGAGTGAGGTCCCTTTGAACATAGAGCCGAAAAACGCAATTTTTAAAAATGACCATGTTCAAGGAGAGATTATTAAAATTCTAGGATGAAATTCAAAAATCGACTTCTACGATCCTCTTACTAATGTATTTATCTTCAAAATAAGCTATCACATGTAGCTATAGTCATAGAATTGAGGGAGGAGAAGATTTTCTCAGACGTGTACCCCCAAAACCGCGAAAGTTCACAAAAAATTCAGTTTTTTCGAAATAGCAAACAATCTATTGTTCCGGCATAAAAAGGCCGTCGACCTTTTCGATGGGGAATGTTGTTACGCACATTTTGGTGAAAAGGTTGTGAAAATATCTTAAATAGTTTCCGAGCTAATAAGGTTTGGAGTTTTGACTTCAAGGGGAGATAACTCAAGAAAGAAGTCGAAAATCCAAAAAAGTGGCTCGTGATTATCTAAGTTCAGCCACAGGCTAGCATCCCTGCAAATTTCATGCAAATCGACCCAGTGGTTACTTCAGAAACCTCTGGACCAAAAAAGTACACATAATAATAGAGATGAACCCGGATAACAATAGGTCTTCCAGACATAGTCTTGAAGACCTAACTAGACAGAGTTACCTCCCTGCTCATGATCACTTGATCAACTTCGTATACCAGCTCTTACCCTAACCCTAACCCTAACCCTAACCCTCTTACCCTAGCTCTAACCCTAACCCTAACCCTAACCCTAACCCTAACCCTAACCCTAACCCTAACCCTAACCCTAACCCTTGCACCTTAACCCTAACCCCTAACCCCTAACCCCTTACCCCTTACCCCTAACCCCTTGCATCTTGCACCTTGCACCTTGCATCTTGCATCTTGCACATGCACATTGCATCTTGTACATTGCACCTTGCACCTTAGCCAATAACCATTGAACCTTGCCCTTTTCGTAAATCGAATCAATGTTCATTGTATTTACTAAAGTTTTTGAAGTTAATTGCCATTGACAGAATATTGTTAATAGCAAAGGCTTACATTAAATCCATTTTTGGAGATCAACATTGGATACATGACAAATGCATATATATATACCTTACAAAATAATTAACTTCTTAAAAGGCAAAGGCTGGCTTCCCAAAAGACACATGACACCCAAATGAAACGGACTTAGAGTTACACGCCCGTGACTACGGGAACAAAATGTGACTTCAATTTGTTTAAAGGTAAGTTACTCTTGCTTTAGTATGTGCTTCAGTTAATTTGAAAACAGAGTGAAGTTCCCTTGTTAAAGGAAGTCTATTTGCAACTAGGATTGACACGTCAATACTGCAGGTCTTCAAGAATCCCGCTTCAAATGACCTTTGAGCATGTTACCTTTGCAAACAACATTTTTGGACTGTGTTCTTCTCAATAATAACTACGGGAACCCATTTGAAGCAATTTGTAAAAGCATTAACAAAATAAATACATTTTTGGGCTCCAAATTTTGTTGTGCTCAAGCCATGATTTTTCGGTGTTTCATGGTGGCAGAAACATGGTAAAAGAGAAATACACACTTTTGAAGTTTGTCCATCTCAATAAGAACTAAGGAAACGGATTTGATTTTGTTGTCAACACCAGGAATTAAAAAACGTGTGTTGCTCCGATTTGGCTCAAACCTTGATTTTTATGATCCTCGCGGGATTAGAAAGTTGAGAAATCCAGGTTGCGTTTTGGACTCTAAAAAAAAAAAAAAAAAAAAAAAAAAGTAAAAGGACCTCCATATATATATGGCATTGGTGCAGACAAGCAGGCTTTACTTGCTTCTTCTCTTGTGTCTATTGATTCAATTATTTCGTCAGCATATATATGAGCTATCAAACGTGATTCTATCTTCAGTAGTTTTCGAACAAAAAATCTCCAAAGAAAATCCCCTTAAAATCGTCAAATGTGTTCATGTCGACGTTTTGCTTAAACGGTCAACTTTTACATGATTACATTCTGAAGTGGAACTGTTAAACCACAAATTGTGAACAGATTGCAACAAACAGAATTCGAATCAGAGTTTTCCTTAGCGAGTGAGGTCCCTTTGAACATAGAGCCGAAAAACGCAATTTTTAAAAATGACCATGTTCAAGGAGAGATTATTAAAATTCTAGGATGAAATTCAAAAATCGACTTCTACGATCCTCTTACTAATGTATTTATCTTCAAAATAAGCTATCACATGTAGCTATAGTCATAGAATTGAGGGAGGAGAAGATTTTCTCAGACGTGTACCCCCAAAACCGCGAAAGTTCACAAAAAATTCAGTTTTTTCGAAATAGCAAACAATCTATTGTTCCGGCATAAAAAGGCCGTCGACCTTTTCGATGGGGAATGTTGTTACGCACATTTTGGTGAAAAGGTTGTGAAAATATCTTAAATAGTTTCCGAGCTAATAAGGTTTGGAGTTTTGACTTCAAGGGGAGATAACTCAAGAAAGAAGTCGAAAATCCAAAAAAGTGGCTCGTGATTATCTAAGTTCAGCCACAGGCTAGCATCCCTGCAAATTTCATGCAAATCGACCCAGTGGTTACTTCAGAAACCTCTGGACCAAAAAAGTACACATAATAATAGAGATGAACCCGGATAACAATAGGTCTTCCAGACATAGTCTTGAAGACCTAACTAGACAGAGTTACCTCCCTGCTCATGATCACTTGATCAACTTCGTATACCAGCTCTTACCCTAACCCTAACCCTAACCCTAACCCTCTTACCCTATCTCTAACCCTAACCCTAACCCTAACCCTAACCCTAACCCTAACCCTAACCCTAACCCTAACCCTAACCCTAACCCTTGCACCTTAACCCTAACCCCTAACCCCTAACCCCTTACCCCTTACCCCTAACCCCTTGCATCTTGCACCTTGCACCTTGCATCTTGCATCTTGCACATGCACATTGCATCTTGTACATTGCACCTTGCACCTTAGCCAATAACCATTGAACCTTGCCCTTTTCGTAAATCGAATCAATGTTCATTGTATTTACTAAAGTTTTTGAAGTTAATTGCCATTGACAGAATATTGTTAATAGCAAAGGCTTACATTAAATCCATTTTTGGAGATCAACATTGGATACATGACAAATGCATATATATATACCTTACAAAATAATTAACTTCTTAAAAGGCAAAGGCTGGCTTCCCAAAAGACACATGACACCCAAATGAAACGGACTTAGAGTTACACGCCCGTGACTACGGGAACAAAATGTGACTTCAATTTGTTTAAAGGTAAGTTACTCTTGCTTTAGTATGTGCTTCAGTTAATTTGAAAACAGAGTGAAGTTCCCTTGTTAAAGGAAGTCTATTTGCAACTAGGATTGACACGTCAATACTGCAGGTCTTCAAGAATCCCGCTTCAAATGACCTTTGAGCATGTTACCTTTGCAAACAACATTTTTGGACTGTGTTCTTCTCAATAATAACTACGGGAACCCATTTGAAGCAATTTGTAAAAGCATTAACAAAATAAATACATTTTTGGGCTCCAAATTTTGTTGTGCTCAAGCCATGATTTTTCGGTGTTTCATGGTGGCAGAAACATGGTAAAAGAGAAATACACACTTTTGAAGTTTGTCCATCTCAATAAGAACTAAGGAAACGGATTTGATTTTGTTGTCAACACCAGGAATTAAAAAACGTGTGTTGCTCCGATTTGGCTCAAACCTTGATTTTTATGATCCTCGCGGGATTAGAAAGTTGAGAAATCCAGGTTGCGTTTTGGACTCTAAAAAAAAAAAAAAAAAAAAAAAAAAGTAAAAGGACCTCCATATATATATGGCATTGGTGCAGACAAGCAGGCTTTACTTGCTTCTTCTCTTGTGTCTATTGATTCAATTATTTCGTCAGCATATATATGAGCTATCAAACGTGATTCTATCTTCAGTAGTTTTCGAACAAAAAATCTCCAAAGAAAATCCCCTTAAAATCGTCAAATGTGTTCATGTCGACGTTTTGCTTAAACGGTCAACTTTTACATGATCACATTCTGAAGTGGAACTGTTAAACCACAAATTGTGAACAGATTGCAACAAACAGAATTCGAATCAGAGTTTTCCTTAGCGAGTGAGGTCCCTTTGAACATAGAGCCGAAAAACGCAATTTTTAAAAATGACCATGTTCAAGGAGAGATTATTAAAATTCTAGGATGAAATTCAAAAATCGACTTCTACGATCCTCTTACTAATGTATTTATCTTCAAAATAAGCTATCACATGTAGCTATAGTCATAGAATTGAGGGAGGAGAAGATTTTCTCAGACGTGTACCCCCAAAACCGCGAAAGTTCACAAAAAATTCAGTTTTTTCGAAATAGCAAACAATCTATTGTTCCGGCATAAAAAGGCCGTCGACCTTTTCGATGGGGAATGTTGTTACGCACATTTTGGTGAAAAGGTTGTGAAAATATCTTAAATAGTTTCCGAGCTAATAAGGTTTGGAGTTTTGACTTCAAGGGGAGATAACTCAAGAAAGAAGTCGAAAATCCAAAAAAGTGGCTCGTGATTATCTAAGTTCAGCCACAGGCTAGCATCCCTGCAAATTTCATGCAAATCGACCCAGTGGTTACTTCAGAAACCTCTGGACCAAAAAAGTACACATAATAATAGAGATGAACCCGGATAACAATAGGTCTTCCAGACATAGTCTTGAAGACCTAACTAGACAGAGTTACCTCCCTGCTCATGATCACTTGATCAACTTCGTATACCAGCTCTTACCCTAACCCTAACCCTAACCCTAACCCTCTTACCCTAGCTCTAACCCTAACCCTAACCCTAACCCTAACCCTAACCCTAACCCTAACCCTAACCCTAACCCTTGCACCTTAACCCTAACCCCTAACCCCTAACCCCTTACCCCTTACCCCTAACCCCTTGCATCTTGCACCTTGCACCTTGCATCTTGCATCTTGCACATGCACATTGCATCTTGTACATTGCACCTTGCACCTTAGCCAATAACCATTGAACCTTGCCCTTTTCGTAAATCGAATCAATGTTCATTGTATTTACTAAAGTTTTTGAAGTTAATTGCCATTGACAGAATATTGTTAATAGCAAAGGCTTACATTAAATCCATTTTTGGAGATCAACATTGGATACATGACAAATGCATATATATATACCTTACAAAATAATTAACTTCTTAAAAGGCAAAGGCTGGCTTCCCAAAAGACACATGACACCCAAATGAAACGGACTTAGAGTTACACGCCCGTGACTACGGGAACAAAATGTGACTTCAATTTGTTTAAAGGTAAGTTACTCTTGCTTTAGTATGTGCTTCAGTTAATTTGAAAACAGAGTGAAGTTCCCTTGTTAAAGGAAGTCTATTTGCAACTAGGATTGACACGTCAATACTGCAGGTCTTCAAGAATCCCGCTTCAAATGACCTTTGAGCATGTTACCTTTGCAAACAACATTTTTGGACTGTGTTCTTCTCAATAATAACTACGGGAACCCATTTGAAGCAATTTGTAAAAGCATTAACAAAATAAATACATTTTTGGGCTCCAAATTTTGTTGTGCTCAAGCCATGATTTTTCGGTGTTTCATGGTGGCAGAAACATGGTAAAAGAGAAATACACACTTTTGAAGTTTGTCCATCTCAATAAGAACTAAGGAAACGGATTTGATTTTGTTGTCAACACCAGGAATTAAAAAACGTGTGTTGCTCCGATTTGGCTCAAACCTTGATTTTTATGATCCTCGCGGGATTAGAAAGTTGAGAAATCCAGGTTGCGTTTTGGACTCTAAAAAAAAAAAAAAAAAAAAAAAAAAGTAAAAGGACCTCCATATATATATGGCATTGGTGCAGACAAGCAGGCTTTACTTGCTTCTTCTCTTGTGTCTATTGATTCAATTATTTCGTCAGCATATATATGAGCTATCAAACGTGATTCTATCTTCAGTAGTTTTCGAACAAAAAATCTCCAAAGAAAATCCCCTTAAAATCGTCAAATGTGTTCATGTCGACGTTTTGCTTAAACGGTCAACTTTTACATGATCACATTCTGAAGTGGAACTGTTAAACCACAAATTGTGAACAGATTGCAACAAACAGAATTCGAATCAGAGTTTTCCTTAGCGAGTGAGGTCCCTTTGAACATAGAGCCGAAAAACGCAATTTTTAAAAATGACCATGTTCAAGGAGAGATTATTAAAATTCTAGGATGAAATTCAAAAATCGACTTCTACGATCCTCTTACTAATGTATTTATCTTCAAAATAAGCTATCACATGTAGCTATAGTCATAGAATTGAGGGAGGAGAAGATTTTCTCAGACGTGTACCCCCAAAACCGCGAAAGTTCACAAAAAATTCAGTTTTTTCGAAATAGCAAACAATCTATTGTTCCGGCATAAAAAGGCCGTCGACCTTTTCGATGGGGAATGTTGTTACGCACATTTTGGTGAAAAGGTTGTGAAAATATCTTAAATAGTTTCCGAGCTAATAAGGTTTGGAGTTTTGACTTCAAGGGGAGATAACTCAAGAAAGAAGTCGAAAATCCAAAAAAGTGGCTCGTGATTATCTAAGTTCAGCCACAGGCTAGCATCCCTGCAAATTTCATGCAAATCGACCCAGTGGTTACTTCAGAAACCTCTGGACCAAAAAAGTACACATAATAATAGAGATGAACCCGGATAACAATAGGTCTTCCAGACATAGTCTTGAAGACCTAACTAGACAGAGTTACCTCCCTGCTCATGATCACTTGATCAAC
Organism: Gibbula magus; assembly: GCA_936450465.1. Lineage (NCBI taxonomy): Eukaryota > Metazoa > Mollusca > Gastropoda > Trochida > Trochidae > Gibbula > Gibbula magus. The sequence goes on from OW388295.1 coordinate 253,866, forward strand.
TTCGTATACCAGCTCTTACCCTAACCCTAACCCTAACCCTAACCCTCTTACCCTAGCTCTAACCCTAACCCTAACCCTAACCCTAACCCTAACCCTAACCCTAACCCTAACCCTAACCCTAACCCTTGCACCTTAACCCTAACCCCTAACCCCTAACCCCTTACCCCTTACCCCTAACCCCTTGCATCTTGCACCTTGCACCTTGCATCTTGCATCTTGCACATGCACATTGCATCTTGTACATTGCACCTTGCACCTTAGCCAATAACCATTGAACCTTGCCCTTTTCGTAAATCGAATCAATGTTCATTGTATTTACTAAAGTTTTTGAAGTTAATTGCCATTGACAGAATATTGTTAATAGCAAAGGCTTACATTAAATCCATTTTTGGAGATCAACATTGGATACATGACAAATGCATATATATATACCTTACAAAATAATTAACTTCTTAAAAGGCAAAGGCTGGCTTCCCAAAAGACACATGACACCCAAATGAAACGGACTTAGAGTTACACGCCCGTGACTACGGGAACAAAATGTGACTTCAATTTGTTTAAAGGTAAGTTACTCTTGCTTTAGTATGTGCTTCAGTTAATTTGAAAACAGAGTGAAGTTCCCTTGTTAAAGGAAGTCTATTTGCAACTAGGATTGACACGTCAATACTGCAGGTCTTCAAGAATCCCGCTTCAAATGACCTTTGAGCATGTTACCTTTGCAAACAACATTTTTGGACTGTGTTCTTCTCAATAATAACTACGGGAACCCATTTGAAGCAATTTGTAAAAGCATTAACAAAATAAATACATTTTTGGGCTCCAAATTTTGTTGTGCTCAAGCCATGATTTTTCGGTGTTTCATGGTGGCAGAAACATGGTAAAAGAGAAATACACACTTTTGAAGTTTGTCCATCTCAATAAGAACTAAGGAAACGGATTTGATTTTGTTGTCAACACCAGGAATTAAAAAACGTGTGTTGCTCCGATTTGGCTCAAACCTTGATTTTTATGATCCTCGCGGGATTAGAAAGTTGAGAAATCCAGGTTGCGTTTTGGACTCTAAAAAAAAAAAAAAAAAAAAAAAAAAGTAAAAGGACCTCCATATATATATGGCATTGGTGCAGACAAGCAGGCTTTACTTGCTTCTTCTCTTGTGTCTATTGATTCAATTATTTCGTCAGCATATATATGAGCTATCAAACGTGATTCTATCTTCAGTAGTTTTCGAACAAAAAATCTCCAAAGAAAATCCCCTTAAAATCGTCAAATGTGTTCATGTCGACGTTTTGCTTAAACGGTCAACTTTTACATGATCACATTCTGAAGTGGAACTGTTAAACCACAAATTGTGAACAGATTGCAACAAACAGAATTCGAATCAGAGTTTTCCTTAGCGAGTGAGGTCCCTTTGAACATAGAGCCGAAAAACGCAATTTTTAAAAATGACCATGTTCAAGGAGAGATTATTAAAATTCTAGGATGAAATTCAAAAATCGACTTCTACGATCCTCTTACTAATGTATTTATCTTCAAAATAAGCTATCACATGTAGCTATAGTCATAGAATTGAGGGAGGAGAAGATTTTCTCAGACGTGTACCCCCAAAACCGCGAAAGTTCACAAAAAATTCAGTTTTTTCGAAATAGCAAACAATCTATTGTTCCGGCATAAAAAGGCCGTCGACCTTTTCGATGGGGAATGTTGTTACGCACATTTTGGTGAAAAGGTTGTGAAAATATCTTAAATAGTTTCCGAGCTAATAAGGTTTGGAGTTTTGACTTCAAGGGGAGATAACTCAAGAAAGAAGTCGAAAATCCAAAAAAGTGGCTCGTGATTATCTAAGTTCAGCCACAGGCTAGCATCCCTGCAAATTTCATGCAAATCGACCCAGTGGTTACTTCAGAAACCTCTGGACCAAAAAAGTACACATAATAATAGAGATGAACCCGGATAACAATAGGTCTTCCAGACATAGTCTTGAAGACCTAACTAGACAGAGTTACCTCCCTGCTCATGATCACTTGATCAACTTCGTATACCAGCTCTTACCCTAACCCTAACCCTAACCCTAACCCTCTTACCCTAGCTCTAACCCTAACCCTAACCCTAACCCTAACCCTAACCCTAACCCTAACCCTAACCCTAACCCTAACCCTTGCACCTTAACCCTAACCCCTAACCCCTAACCCCTTACCCCTTACCCCTAACCCCTTGCATCTTGCACCTTGCACCTTGCATCTTGCATCTTGCACATGCACATTGCATCTTGTACATTGCACCTTGCACCTTAGCCAATAACCATTGAACCTTGCCCTTTTCGTAAATCGAATCAATGTTCATTGTATTTACTAAAGTTTTTGAAGTTAATTGCCATTGACAGAATATTGTTAATAGCAAAGGCTTACATTAAATCCATTTTTGGAGATCAACATTGGATACATGACAAATGCATATATATATACCTTACAAAATAATTAACTTCTTAAAAGGCAAAGGCTGGCTTCCCAAAAGACACATGACACCCAAATGAAACGGACTTAGAGTTACACGCCCGTGACTACGGGAACAAAATGTGACTTCAATTTGTTTAAAGGTAAGTTACTCTTGCTTTAGTATGTGCTTCAGTTAATTTGAAAACAGAGTGAAGTTCCCTTGTTAAAGGAAGTCTATTTGCAACTAGGATTGACACGTCAATACTGCAGGTCTTCAAGAATCCCGCTTCAAATGACCTTTGAGCATGTTACCTTTGCAAACAACATTTTTGGACTGTGTTCTTCTCAATAATAACTACGGGAACCCATTTGAAGCAATTTGTAAAAGCATTAACAAAATAAATACATTTTTGGGCTCCAAATTTTGTTGTGCTCAAGCCATGATTTTTCGGTGTTTCATGGTGGCAGAAACATGGTAAAAGAGAAATACACACTTTTGAAGTTTGTCCATCTCAATAAGAACTAAGGAAACGGATTTGATTTTGTTGTCAACACCAGGAATTAAAAAACGTGTGTTGCTCCGATTTGGCTCAAACCTTGATTTTTATGATCCTCGCGGGATTAGAAAGTTGAGAAATCCAGGTTGCGTTTTGGACTCTAAAAAAAAAAAAAAAAAAAAAAAAAAGTAAAAGGACCTCCATATATATATGGCATTGGTGCAGACAAGCAGGCTTTACTTGCTTCTTCTCTTGTGTCTATTGATTCAATTATTTCGTCAGCATATATATGAGCTATCAAACGTGATTCTATCTTCAGTAGTTTTCGAACAAAAAATCTCCAAAGAAAATCCCCTTAAAATCGTCAAATGTGTTCATGTCGACGTTTTGCTTAAACGGTCAACTTTTACATGATCACATTCTGAAGTGGAACTGTTAAACCACAAATTGTGAACAGATTGCAACAAACAGAATTCGAATCAGAGTTTTCCTTAGCGAGTGAGGTCCCTTTGAACATAGAGCCGAAAAACGCAATTTTTAAAAATGACCATGTTCAAGGAGAGATTATTAAAATTCTAGGATGAAATTCAAAAATCGACTTCTACGATCCTCTTACTAATGTATTTATCTTCAAAATAAGCTATCACATGTAGCTATAGTCATAGAATTGAGGGAGGAGAAGATTTTCTCAGACGTGTACCCCCAAAACCGCGAAAGTTCACAAAAAATTCAGTTTTTTCGAAATAGCAAACAATCTATTGTTCCGGCATAAAAAGGCCGTCGACCTTTTCGATGGGGAATGTTGTTACGCACATTTTGGTGAAAAGGTTGTGAAAATATCTTAAATAGTTTCCGAGCTAATAAGGTTTGGAGTTTTGACTTCAAGGGGAGATAACTCAAGAAAGAAGTCGAAAATCCAAAAAAGTGGCTCGTGATTATCTAAGTTCAGCCACAGGCTAGCATCCCTGCAAATTTCATGCAAATCGACCCAGTGGTTACTTCAGAAACCTCTGGACCAAAAAAGTACACATAATAATAGAGATGAACCCGGATAACAATAGGTCTTCCAGACATAGTCTTGAAGACCTAACTAGACAGAGTTACCTCCCTGCTCATGATCACTTGATCAACTTCGTATACCAGCTCTTACCCTAACCCTAACCCTAACCCTAACCCTCTTACCCTAGCTCTAACCCTAACCCTAACCCTAACCCTAACCCTAACCCTAACCCTAACCCTAACCCTAACCCTTGCACCTTAACCCTAACCCCTAACCCCTAACCCCTTACCCCTTACCCCTAACCCCTTGCATCTTGCACCTTGCACCTTGCATCTTGCATCTTGCACATGCACATTGCATCTTGTACATTGCACCTTGCACCTTAGCCAATAACCATTGAACCTTGCCCTTTTCGTAAATCGAATCAATGTTCATTGTATTTACTAAAGTTTTTGAAGTTAATTGCCATTGACAGAATATTGTTAATAGCAAAGGCTTACATTAAATCCATTTTTGGAGATCAACATTGGATACATGACAAATGCATATATATATACCTTACAAAATAATTAACTTCTTAAAAGGCAAAGGCTGGCTTCCCAAAAGACACATGACACCCAAATGAAACGGACTTAGAGTTACACGCCCGTGACTACGGGAACAAAATGTGACTTCAATTTGTTTAAAGGTAAGTTACTCTTGCTTTAGTATGTGCTTCAGTTAATTTGAAAACAGAGTGAAGTTCCCTTGTTAAAGGAAGTCTATTTGCAACTAGGATTGACACGTCAATACTGCAGGTCTTCAAGAATCCCGCTTCAAATGACCTTTGAGCATGTTACCTTTGCAAACAACATTTTTGGACTGTGTTCTTCTCAATAATAACTACGGGAACCCATTTGAAGCAATTTGTAAAAGCATTAACAAAATAAATACATTTTTGGGCTCCAAATTTTGTTGTGCTCAAGCCATGATTTTTCGGTGTTTCATGGTGGCAGAAACATGGTAAAAGAGAAATACACACTTTTGAAGTTTGTCCATCTCAATAAGAACTAAGGAAACGGATTTGATTTTGTTGTCAACACCAGGAATTAAAAAACGTGTGTTGCTCCGATTTGGCTCAAACCTTGATTTTTATGATCCTCGCGGGATTAGAAAGTTGAGAAATCCAGGTTGCGTTTTGGACTCTAAAAAAAAAAAAAAAAAAAAAAAAAAGTAAAAGGACCTCCATATATATATGGCATTGGTGCAGACAAGCAGGCTTTACTTGCTTCTTCTCTTGTGTCTATTGATTCAATTATTTCGTCAGCATATATATGAGCTATCAAACGTGATTCTATCTTCAGTAGTTTTCGAACAAAAAATCTCCAAAGAAAATCCCCTTAAAATCGTCAAATGTGTTCATGTCGACGTTTTGCTTAAACGGTCAACTTTTACATGATCACATTCTGAAGTGGAACTGTTAAACCACAAATTGTGAACAGATTGCAACAAACAGAATTCGAATCAGAGTTTTCCTTAGCGAGTGAGGTCCCTTTGAACATAGAGCCGAAAAACGCAATTTTTAAAAATGACCATGTTCAAGGAGAGATTATTAAAATTCTAGGATGAAATTCAAAAATCGACTTCTACGATCCTCTTACTAATGTATTTATCTTCAAAATAAGCTATCACATGTAGCTATAGTCATAGAATTGAGGGAGGAGAAGATTTTCTCAGACGTGTACCCCCAAAACCGCGAAAGTTCACAAAAAATTCAGTTTTTTCGAAATAGCAAACAATCTATTGTTCCGGCATAAAAAGGCCGTCGACCTTTTCGATGGGGAATGTTGTTACGCACATTTTGGTGAAAAGGTTGTGAAAATATCTTAAATAGTTTCCGAGCTAATAAGGTTTGGAGTTTTGACTTCAAGGGGAGATAACTCAAGAAAGAAGTCGAAAATCCAAAAAAGTGGCTCGTGATTATCTAAGTTCAGCCACAGGCTAGCATCCCTGCAAATTTCATGCAAATCGACCCAGTGGTTACTTCAGAAACCTCTGGACCAAAAAAGTACACATAATAATAGAGATGAACCCGGATAACAATAGGTCTTCCAGACATAGTCTTGAAGACCTAACTAGACAGAGTTACCTCCCTGCTCATGATCACTTGATCAACTTCGTATACCAGCTCTTACCCTAACCCTAACCCTAACCCTAACCCTCTTACCCTAGCTCTAACCCTAACCCTAACCCTAACCCTAACCCTAACCCTAACCCTAACCCTAACCCTTGCACCTTAACCCTAACCCCTAACCCCTAACCCCTTACCCCTTACCCCTAACCCCTTGCATCTTGCACCTTGCACCTTGCATCTTGCATCTTGCACATGCACATTGCATCTTGTACATTGCACCTTGCACCTTAGCCAATAACCATTGAACCTTGCCCTTTTCGTAAATCGAATCAATGTTCATTGTATTTACTAAAGTTTTTGAAGTTAATTGCCATTGACAGAATATTGTTAATAGCAAAGGCTTACATTAAATCCATTTTTGGAGATCAACATTGGATACATGACAAATGCATATATATATACCTTACAAAATAATTAACTTCTTAAAAGGCAAAGGCTGGCTTCCCAAAAGACACATGACACCCAAATGAAACGGACTTAGAGTTACACGCCCGTGACTACGGGAACAAAATGTGACTTCAATTTGTTTAAAGGTAAGTTACTCTTGCTTTAGTATGTGCTTCAGTTAATTTGAAAACAGAGTGAAGTTCCCTTGTTAAAGGAAGTCTATTTGCAACTAGGATTGACACGTCAATACTGCAGGTCTTCAAGAATCCCGCTTCAAATGACCTTTGAGCATGTTACCTTTGCAAACAACATTTTTGGACTGTGTTCTTCTCAATAATAACTACGGGAACCCATTTGAAGCAATTTGTAAAAGCATTAACAAAATAAATACATTTTTGGGCTCCAAATTTTGTTGTGCTCAAGCCATGATTTTTCGGTGTTTCATGGTGGCAGAAACATGGTAAAAGAGAAATACACACTTTTGAAGTTTGTCCATCTCAATAAGAACTAAGGAAACGGATTTGATTTTGTTGTCAACACCAGGAATTAAAAAACGTGTGTTGCTCCGATTTGGCTCAAACCTTGATTTTTATGATCCTCGCGGGATTAGAAAGTTGAGAAATCCAGGTTGCGTTTTGGACTCTAAAAAAAAAAAAAAAAAAAAAAAAAAGTAAAAGGACCTCCATATATATATGGCATTGGTGCAGACAAGCAGGCTTTACTTGCTTCTTCTCTTGTGTCTATTGATTCAATTATTTCGTCAGCATATATATGAGCTATCAAACGTGATTCTATCTTCAGTAGTTTTCGAACAAAAAATCTCCAAAGAAAATCCCCTTAAAATCGTCAAATGTGTTCATGTCGACGTTTTGCTTAAACGGTCAACTTTTACATGATCACATTCTGAAGTGGAACTGTTAAACCACAAATTGTGAACAGATTGCAACAAACAGAATTCGAATCAGAGTTTTCCTTAGCGAGTGAGGTCCCTTTGAACATAGAGCCGAAAAACGCAATTTTTAAAAATGACCATGTTCAAGGAGAGATTATTAAAATTCTAGGATGCAATTCAAAAATCGACTTCTACGATCCTCTTACTAATGTATTTATCTTCAAAATAAGCTATCACATGTAGCTATAGTCATAGAATTGAGGGAGGAGAAGATTTTCTCAGACGTGTACCCCCAAAACCGCGAAAGTTCACAAAAAATTCAGTTTTTTCGAAATAGCAAACAATCTATTGTTCCGGCATAAAAAGGCCGTCGACCTTTTCGATGGGGAATGTTGTTACGCACATTTTGGTGAAAAGGTTGTGAAAATATCTTAAATAGTTTCCGAGCTAATAAGGTTTGGAGTTTTGACTTCAAGGGGAGATAACTCAAGAAAGAAGTCGAAAATCCAAAAAAGTGGCTCGTGATTATCTAAGTTCAGCCACAGGCTAGCATCCCTGCAAATTTCATGCAAATCGACCCAGTGGTTACTTCAGAAACCTCTGGACCAAAAAAGTACACATAATAATAGAGATGAACCCGGATAACAATAGGTCTTCCAGACATAGTCTTGAAGACCTAACTAGACAGAGTTACCTCCCTGCTCATGATCACTTGATCAACTTCGTATACCAGCTCTTACCCTAACCCTAACCCTAACCCTAACCCTCTTACCCTAGCTCTAACCCTAACCCTAACCCTAACCCTAACCCTAACCCTAACCCTAACCCTAACCCTAACCCTTGCACCTTAACCCTAACCCCTAACCCCTAACCCCTTACCCCTTACCCCTAACCCCTTGCATCTTGCACCTTGCACCTTGCATCTTGCATCTTGCACATGCACATTGCATCTTGTACATTGCACCTTGCACCTTAGCCAATAACCATTGAACCTTGCCCTTTTCGTAAATCGAATCAATGTTCATTGTATTTACTAAAGTTTTTGAAGTTAATTGCCATTGACAGAATATTGTTAATAGCAAAGGCTTACATTAAATCCATTTTTGGAGATCAACATTGGATACATGACAAATGCATATATATATACCTTACAAAATAATTAACTTCTTAAAAGGCAAAGGCTGGCTTCCCAAAAGACACATGACACCCAAATGAAACGGACTTAGAGTTACACGCCCGTGACTACGGGAACAAAATGTGACTTCAATTTGTTTAAAGGTAAGTTACTCTTGCTTTAGTATGTGCTTCAGTTAATTTGAAAACAGAGTGAAGTTCCCTTGTTAAAGGAAGTCTATTTGCAACTAGGATTGACACGTCAATACTGCAGGTCTTCAAGAATCCCGCTTCAAATGACCTTTGAGCATGTTACCTTTGCAAACAACATTTTTGGACTGTGTTCTTCTCAATAATAACTACGGGAACCCATTTGAAGCAATTTGTAAAAGCATTAACAAAATAAATACATTTTTGGGCTCCAAATTTTGTTGTGCTCAAGCCATGATTTTTCGGTGTTTCATGGTGGCAGAAACATGGTAAAAGAGAAATACACACTTTTGAAGTTTGTCCATCTCAATAAGAACTAAGGAAACGGATTTGATTTTGTTGTCAACACCAGGAATTAAAAAACGTGTGTTGCTCCGATTTGGCTCAAACCTTGATTTTTATGATCCTCGCGGGATTAGAAAGTTGAGAAATCCAGGTTGCGTTTTGGACTCTAAAAAAAAAAAAAAAAAAAAAAAAAAGTAAAAGGACCTCCATATATATATGGCATTGGTGCAGACAAGCAGGCTTTACTTGCTTCTTCTCTTGTGTCTATTGATTCAATTATTTCGTCAGCATATATATGAGCTATCAAACGTGATTCTATCTTCAGTAGTTTTCGAACAAAAAATCTCCAAAGAAAATCCCCTTAAAATCGTCAAATGTGTTCATGTCGACGTTTTGCTTAAACGGTCAACTTTTACATGATCACATTCTGAAGTGGAACTGTTAAACCACAAATTGTGAACAGATTGCAACAAACAGAATTCGAATCAGAGTTTTCCTTAGCGAGTGAGGTCCCTTTGAACATAGAGCCGAAAAACGCAATTTTTAAAAATGACCATGTTCAAGGAGAGATTATTAAAATTCTAGGATGAAATTCAAAAATCGACTTCTACGATCCTCTTACTAATGTATTTATCTTCAAAATAAGCTATCACATGTAGCTATAGTCATAGAATTGAGGGAGGAGAAGATTTTCTCAGACGTGTACCCCCAAAACCGCGAAAGTTCACAAAAAATTCAGTTTTTTCGAAATAGCAAACAATCTATTGTTCCGGCATAAAAAGGCCGTCGACCTTTTCGATGGGGAATGTTGTTACGCACATTTTGGTGAAAAGGTTGTGAAAATATCTTAAATAGTTTCCGAGCTAATAAGGTTTGGAGTTTTGACTTCAAGGGGAGATAACTCAAGAAAGAAGTCGAAAATCCAAAAAAGTGGCTCGTGATTATCTAAGTTCAGCCACAGGCTAGCATCCCTGCAAATTTCATGCAAATCGACCCAGTGGTTACTTCAGAAACCTCTGGACCAAAAAAGTACACATAATAATAGAGATGAACCCGGATAACAATAGGTCTTCCAGACATAGTCTTGAAGACCTAACTAGACAGAGTTACCTCCCTGCTCATGATCACTTGATCAACTTCGTATACCAGCTCTTACCCTAACCCTAACCCTAACCCTAACCCTCTTACCCTAGCTCTAACCCTAACCCTAACCCTAACCCTAACCCTAACCCTAACCCTAACCCTAACCCTAACCCTTGCACCTTAACCCTAACCCCTAACCCCTAACCCCTTACCCCTTACCCCTAACCCCTTGCATCTTGCACCTTGCACCTTGCATCTTGCATCTTGCACATGCACATTGCATCTTGTACATTGCACCTTGCACCTTAGCCAATAACCATTGAACCTTGCCCTTTTCGTAAATCGAATCAATGTTCATTGTATTTACTAAAGTTTTTGAAGTTAATTGCCATTGACAGAATATTGTTAATAGCAAAGGCTTACATTAAATCCATTTTTGGAGATCAACATTGGATACATGACAAATGCATATATATATACCTTACAAAATAATTAACTTCTTAAAAGGCAAAGGCTGGCTTCCCAAAAGACACATGACACCCAAATGAAACGGACTTAGAGTTACACGCCCGTGACTACGGGAACAAAATGTGACTTCAATTTGTTTAAAGGTAAGTTACTCTTGCTTTAGTATGTGCTTCAGTTAATTTGAAAACAGAGTGAAGTTCCCTTGTTAAAGGAAGTCTATTTGCAACTAGGATTGACACGTCAATACTGCAGGTCTTCAAGAATCCCGCTTCAAATGACCTTTGAGCATGTTACCTTTGCAAACAACATTTTTGGACTGTGTTCTTCTCAATAATAACTACGGGAACCCATTTGAAGCAATTTGTAAAAGCATTAACAAAATAAATACATTTTTGGGCTCCAAATTTTGTTGTGCTCAAGCCATGATTTTTCGGTGTTTCATGGTGGCAGAAACATGGTAAAAGAGAAATACACACTTTTGAAGTTTGTCCATCTCAATAAGAACTAAGGAAACGGATTTGATTTTGTTGTCAACACCAGGAATTAAAAAACGTGTGTTGCTCCGATTTGGCTCAAACCTTGATTTTTATGATCCTCGCGGGATTAGAAAGTTGAGAAATCCAGGTTGCGTTTTGGACTCTAAAAAAAAAAAAAAAAAAAAAAAAAAGTAAAAGGACCTCCATATATATATGGCATTGGTGCAGACAAGCAGGCTTTACTTGCTTCTTCTCTTGTGTCTATTGATTCAATTATTTCGTCAGCATATATATGAGCTATCAAACGTGATTCTATCTTCAGTAGTTTTCGAACAAAAAATCTCCAAAGAAAATCCCCTTAAAATCGTCAAATGTGTTCATGTCGACGTTTTGCTTAAACGGTCAACTTTTACATGATCACATTCTGAAGTGGAACTGTTAAACCACAAATTGTGAACAGATTGCAACAAACAGAATTCGAATCAGAGTTTTCCTTAGCGAGTGAGGTCCCTTTGAACATAGAGCCGAAAAACGCAATTTTTAAAAATGACCATGTTCAAGGAGAGATTATTAAAATTCTAGGATGAAATTCAAAAATCGACTTCTACGATCCTCTTACTAATGTATTTATCTTCAAAATAAGCTATCACATGTAGCTATAGTCATAGAATTGAGGGAGGAGAAGATTTTCTCAGACGTGTACCCCCAAAACCGCGAAAGTTCACAAAAAATTCAGTTTTTTCGAAATAGCAAACAATCTATTGTTCCGGCATAAAAAGGCCGTCGACCTTTTCGATGGGGAATGTTGTTACGCACATTTTGGTGAAAAGGTTGTGAAAATATCTTAAATAGTTTCCGAGCTAATAAGGTTTGGAGTTTTGACTTCAAGGGGAGATAACTCAAGAAAGAAGTCGAAAATCCAAAAAAGTGGCTCGTGATTATCTAAGTTCAGCCACAGGCTAGCATCCCTGCAAATTTCATGCAAATCGACCCAGTGGTTACTTCAGAAACCTCTGGACCAAAAAAGTACACATAATAATAGAGATGAACCCGGATAACAATAGGTCTTCCAGACATAGTCTTGAAGACCTAACTAGACAGAGTTACCTCCCTGCTCATGATCACTTGATCAACTTCGTATACCAGCTCTTACCCTAACCCTAACCCTAACCCTAACCCTCTTACCCTAGCTCTAACCCTAACCCTAACCCTAACCCTAACCCTAACCCTAACCCTAACCCTAACCCTAACCCTTGCACCTTAACCCTAACCCCTAACCCCTAACCCCTTACCCCTTACCCCTAACCCCTTGCATCTTGCACCTTGCACCTTGCATCTTGCATCTTGCACATGCACATTGCATCTTGTACATTGCACCTTGCACCTTAGCCAATAACCATTGAACCTTGCCCTTTTCGTAAATCGAATCAATGTTCATTGTATTTACTAAAGTTTTTGAAGTTAATTGCCATTGACAGAATATTGTTAATAGCAAAGGCTTACATTAAATCCATTTTTGGAGATCAACATTGGATACATGACAAATGCATATATATATACCTTACAAAATAATTAACTTCTTAAAAGGCAAAGGCTGGCTTCCCAAAAGACACATGACACCCAAATGAAACGGACTTAGAGTTACACGCCCGTGACTACGGGAACAAAATGTGACTTCAATTTGTTTAAAGGTAAGTTACTCTTGCTTTAGTATGTGCTTCAGTTAATTTGAAAACAGAGTGAAGTTCCCTTGTTAAAGGAAGTCTATTTGCAACTAGGATTGACACGTCAATACTGCAGGTCTTCAAGAATCCCGCTTCAAATGACCTTTGAGCATGTTACCTTTGCAAACAACATTTTTGGACTGTGTTCTTCTCAATAATAACTACGGGAACCCATTTGAAGCAATTTGTAAAAGCATTAACAAAATAAATACATTTTTGGGCTCCAAATTTTGTTGTGCTCAAGCCATGATTTTTCGGTGTTTCATGGTGGCAGAAACATGGTAAAAGAGAAATACACACTTTTGAAGTTTGTCCATCTCAATAAGAACTAAGGAAACGGATTTGATTTTGTTGTCAACACCAGGAATTAAAAAACGTGTGTTGCTCCGATTTGGCTCAAACCTTGATTTTTATGATCCTCGCGGGATTAGAAAGTTGAGAAATCCAGGTTGCGTTTTGGACTCTAAAAAAAAAAAAAAAAAAAAAAAAAAGTAAAAGGACCTCCATATATATATGGCATTGGTGCAGACAAGCAGGCTTTACTTGCTTCTTCTCTTGTGTCTATTGATTCAATTATTTCGTCAGCATATATATGAGCTATCAAACGTGATTCTATCTTCAGTAGTTTTCGAACAAAAAATCTCCAAAGAAAATCCCCTTAAAATCGTCAAATGTGTTCATGTCGACGTTTTGCTTAAACGGTCAACTTTTACATGATCACATTCTGAAGTGGAACTGTTAAACCACAAATTGTGAACAGATTGCAACAAACAGAATTCGAATCAGAGTTTTCCTTAGCGAGTGAGGTCCCTTTGAACATAGAGCCGAAAAACGCAATTTTTAAAAATGACCATGTTCAAGGAGAGATTATTAAAATTCTAGGATGAAATTCAAAAATCGACTTCTACGATCCTCTTACTAATGTATTTATCTTCAAAATAAGCTATCACATGTAGCTATAGTCATAGAATTGAGGGAGGAGAAGATTTTCTCAGACGTGTACCCCCAAAACCGCGAAAGTTCACAAAAAATTCAGTTTTTTCGAAATAGCAAACAATCTATTGTTCCGGCATAAAAAGGCCGTCGACCTTTTCGATGGGGAATGTTGTTACGCACATTTTGGTGAAAAGGTTGTGAAAATATCTTAAATAGTTTCCGAGCTAATAAGGTTTGGAGTTTTGACTTCAAGGGGAGATAACTCAAGAAAGAAGTCGAAAATCCAAAAAAGTGGCTCGTGATTATCTAAGTTCAGCCACAGGCTAGCATCCCTGCAAATTTCATGCAAATCGACCCAGTGGTTACTTCAGAAACCTCTGGACCAAAAAAGTACACATAATAATAGAGATGAACCCGGATAACAATAGGTCTTCCAGACATAGTCTTGAAGACCTAACTAGACAGAGTTACCTCCCTGCTCATGATCACTTGATCAACTTCGTATACCAGCTCTTACCCTAACCCTAACCCTAACCCTAACCCTCTTACCCTAGCTCTAACCCTAACCCTAACCCTAACCCTAACCCTAACCCTAACCCTAACCCTAACCCTAACCCTAACCCTTGCACCTTAACCCTAACCCCTAACCCCTAACCCCTTACCCCTTACCCCTAACCCCTTGCATCTTGCACCTTGCACCTTGCATCTTGCATCTTGCACATGCACATTGCATCTTGTACATTGCACCTTGCACCTTAGCCAATAACCATTGAACCTTGCCCTTTTCGTAAATCGAATCAATGTTCATTGTATTTACTAAAGTTTTTGAAGTTAATTGCCATTGACAGAATATTGTTAATAGCAAAGGCTTACATTAAATCCATTTTTGGAGATCAACATTGGATACATGACAAATGCATATATATATACCTTACAAAATAATTAACTTCTTAAAAGGCAAAGGCTGGCTTCCCAAAAGACACATGACACCCAAATGAAACGGACTTAGAGTTACACGCCCGTGACTACGGGAACAAAATGTGACTTCAATTTGTTTAAAGGTAAGTTACTCTTGCTTTAGTATGTGCTTCAGTTAATTTGAAAACAGAGTGAAGTTCCCTTGTTAAAGGAAGTCTATTTGCAACTAGGATTGACACGTCAATACTGCAGGTCTTCAAGAATCCCGCTTCAAATGACCTTTGAGCATGTTACCTTTGCAAACAACATTTTTGGACTGTGTTCTTCTCAATAATAACTACGGGAACCCATTTGAAGCAATTTGTAAAAGCATTAACAAAATAAATACATTTTTGGGCTCCAAATTTTGTTGTGCTCAAGCCATGATTTTTCGGTGTTTCATGGTGGCAGAAACATGGTAAAAGAGAAATACACACTTTTGAAGTTTGTCCATCTCAATAAGAACTAAGGAAACGGATTTGATTTTGTTGTCAACACCAGGAATTAAAAAACGTGTGTTGCTCCGATTTGGCTCAAACCTTGATTTTTATGATCCTCGCGGGATTAGAAAGTTGAGAAATCCAGGTTGCGTTTTGGACTCTAAAAAAAAAAAAAAAAAAAAAAAAAAGTAAAAGGACCTCCATATATATATGGCATTGGTGCAGACAAGCAGGCTTTACTTGCTTCTTCTCTTGTGTCTATTGATTCAATTATTTCGTCAGCATATATATGAGCTATCAAACGTGATTCTATCTTCAGTAGTTTTCGAACAAAAAATCTCCAAAGAAAATCCCCTTAAAATCGTCAAATGTGTTCATGTCGACGTTTTGCTTAAACGGTCAACTTTTACATGATCACATTCTGAAGTGGAACTGTTAAACCACAAATTGTGAACAGATTGCAACAAACAGAATTCGAATCAGAGTTTTCCTTAGCGAGTGAGGTCCCTTTGAACATAGAGCCGAAAAACGCAATTTTTAAAAATGACCATGTTCAAGGAGAGATTATTAAAATTCTAGGATGAAATTCAAAAATCGACTTCTACGATCCTCTTACTAATGTATTTATCTTCAAAATAAGCTATCACATGTAGCTATAGTCATAGAATTGAGGGAGGAGAAGATTTTCTCAGACGTGTACCCCCAAAACCGCGAAAGTTCACAAAAAATTCAGTTTTTTCGAAATAGCAAACAATCTATTGTTCCGGCATAAAAAGGCCGTCGACCTTTTCGATGGGGAATGTTGTTACGCACATTTTGGTGAAAAGGTTGTGAAAATATCTTAAATAGTTTCCGAGCTAATAAGGTTTGGAGTTTTGACTTCAAGGGGAGATAACTCAAGAAAGAAGTCGAAAATCCAAAAAAGTGGCTCGTGATTATCTAAGTTCAGCCACAGGCTAGCATCCCTGCAAATTTCATGCAAATCGACCCAGTGGTTACTTCAGAAACCTCTGGACCAAAAAAGTACACATAATAATAGAGATGAACCCGGATAACAATAGGTCTTCCAGACATAGTCTTGAAGACCTAACTAGACAGAGTTACCTCCCTGCTCATGATCACTTGATCAACTTCGTATACCAGCTCTTACCCTAACCCTAACCCTAACCCTAACCCTCTTACCCTAGCTCTAACCCTAACCCTAACCCTAACCCTAACCCTAACCCTAACCCTAACCCTAACCCTAACCCTTGCACCTTAACCCTAACCCCTAACCCCTAACCCCTTACCCCTTACCCCTAACCCCTTGCATCTTGCACCTTGCACCTTGCATCTTGCATCTTGCACATGCACATTGCATCTTGTACATTGCACCTTGCACCTTAGCCAATAACCATTGAACCTTGCCCTTTTCGTAAATCGAATCAATGTTCATTGTATTTACTAAAGTTTTTGAAGTTAATTGCCATTGACAGAATATTGTTAATAGCAAAGGCTTACATTAAATCCATTTTTGGAGATCAACATTGGATACATGACAAATGCATATATATATACCTTACAAAATAATTAACTTCTTAAAAGGCAAAGGCTGGCTTCCCAAAAGACACATGACACCCAAATGAAACGGACTTAGAGTTACACGCCCGTGACTACGGGAACAAAATGTGACTTCAATTTGTTTAAAGGTAAGTTACTCTTGCTTTAGTATGTGCTTCAGTTAATTTGAAAACAGAGTGAAGTTCCCTTGTTAAAGGAAGTCTATTTGCAACTAGGATTGACACGTCAATACTGCAGGTCTTCAAGAATCCCGCTTCAAATGACCTTTGAGCATGTTACCTTTGCAAACAACATTTTTGGACTGTGTTCTTCTCAATAATAACTACGGGAACCCATTTGAAGCAATTTGTAAAAGCATTAACAAAATAAATACATTTTTGGGCTCCAAATTTTGTTGTGCTCAAGCCATGATTTTTCGGTGTTTCATGGTGGCAGAAACATGGTAAAAGAGAAATACACACTTTTGAAGTTTGTCCATCTCAATAAGAACTAAGGAAACGGATTTGATTTTGTTGTCAACACCAGGAATTAAAAAACGTGTGTTGCTCCGATTTGGCTCAAACCTTGATTTTTATGATCCTCGCGGGATTAGAAAGTTGAGAAATCCAGGTTGCGTTTTGGACTCTAAAAAAAAAAAAAAAAAAAAAAAAAAGTAAAAGGACCTCCATATATATATGGCATTGGTGCAGACAAGCAGGCTTTACTTGCTTCTTCTCTTGTGTCTATTGATTCAATTATTTCGTCAGCATATATATGAGCTATCAAACGTGATTCTATCTTCAGTAGTTTTCGAACAAAAAATCTCCAAAGAAAATCCCCTTAAAATCGTCAAATGTGTTCATGTCGACGTTTTGCTTAAACGGTCAACTTTTACATGATCACATTCTGAAGTGGAACTGTTAAACCACAAATTGTGAACAGATTGCAACAAACAGAATTCGAATCAGAGTTTTCCTTAGCGAGTGAGGTCCCTTTGAACATAGAGCCGAAAAACGCAATTTTTAAAAATGACCATGTTCAAGGAGAGATTATTAAAATTCTAGGATGAAATTCAAAAATCGACTTCTACGATCCTCTTACTAATGTATTTATCTTCAAAATAAGCTATCACATGTAGCTATAGTCATAGAATTGAGGGAGGAGAAGATTTTCTCAGACGTGTACCCCCAAAACCGCGAAAGTTCACAAAAAATTCAGTTTTTTCGAAATAGCAAACAATCTATTGTTCCGGCATAAAAAGGCCGTCGACCTTTTCGATGGGGAATGTTGTTACGCACATTTTGGTGAAAAGGTTGTGAAAATATCTTAAATAGTTTCCGAGCTAATAAGGTTTGGAGTTTTGACTTCAAGGGGAGATAACTCAAGAAAGAAGTCGAAAATCCAAAAAAGTGGCTCGTGATTATCTAAGTTCAGCCACAGGCTAGCATCCCTGCAAATTTCATGCAAATCGACCCAGTGGTTACTTCAGAAACCTCTGGACCAAAAAAGTACACATAATAATAGAGATGAACCCGGATAACAATAGGTCTTCCAGACATAGTCTTGAAGACCTAACTAGACAGAGTTACCTCCCTGCTCATGATCACTTGATCAACTTCGTATACCAGCTCTTACCCTAACCCTAACCCTAACCCTAACCCTCTTACCCTAGCTCTAACCCTAACCCTAACCCTAACCCTAACCCTAACCCTAACCCTAACCCTAACCCTAACCCTAACCCTTGCACCTTAACCCTAACCCCTAACCCCTAACCCCTTACCCCTTACCCCTAACCCCTTGCATCTTGCACCTTGCACCTTGCATCTTGCATCTTGCACATGCACATTGCATCTTGTACATTGCACCTTGCACCTTAGCCAATAACCATTGAACCTTGCCCTTTTCGTAAATCGAATCAATGTTCATTGTATTTACTAAAGTTTTTGAAGTTAATTGCCATTGACAGAATATTGTTAATAGCAAAGGCTTACATTAAATCCATTTTTGGAGATCAACATTGGATACATGACAAATGCATATATATATACCTTACAAAATAATTAACTTCTTAAAAGGCAAAGGCTGGCTTCCCAAAAGACACATGACACCCAAATGAAACGGACTTAGAGTTACACGCCCGTGACTACGGGAACAAAATGTGACTTCAATTTGTTTAAAGGTAAGTTACTCTTGCTTTAGTATGTGCTTCAGTTAATTTGAAAACAGAGTGAAGTTCCCTTGTTAAAGGAAGTCTATTTGCAACTAGGATTGACACGTCAATACTGCAGGTCTTCAAGAATCCCGCTTCAAATGACCTTTGAGCATGTTACCTTTGCAAACAACATTTTTGGACTGTGTTCTTCTCAATAATAACTACGGGAACCCATTTGAAGCAATTTGTAAAAGCATTAACAAAATAAATACATTTTTGGGCTCCAAATTTTGTTGTGCTCAAGCCATGATTTTTCGGTGTTTCATGGTGGCAGAAACATGGTAAAAGAGAAATACACACTTTTGAAGTTTGTCCATCTCAATAAGAACTAAGGAAACGGATTTGATTTTGTTGTCAACACCAGGAATTAAAAAACGTGTGTTGCTCCGATTTGGCTCAAACCTTGATTTTTATGATCCTCGCGGGATTAGAAAGTTGAGAAATCCAGGTTGCGTTTTGGACTCTAAAAAAAAAAAAAAAAAAAAAAAAAAGTAAAAGGACCTCCATATATATATGGCATTGGTGCAGACAAGCAGGCTTTACTTGCTTCTTCTCTTGTGTCTATTGATTCAATTATTTCGTCAGCATATATATGAGCTATCAAACGTGATTCTATCTTCAGTAGTTTTCGAACAAAAAATCTCCAAAGAAAATCCCCTTAAAATCGTCAAATGTGTTCATGTCGACGTTTTGCTTAAACGGTCAACTTTTACATGATCACATTCTGAAGTGGAACTGTTAAACCACAAATTGTGAACAGATTGCAACAAACAGAATTCGAATCAGAGTTTTCCTTAGCGAGTGAGGTCCCTTTGAACATAGAGCCGAAAAACGCAATTTTTAAAAATGACCATGTTCAAGGAGAGATTATTAAAATTCTAGGATGAAATTCAAAAATCGACTTCTACGATCCTCTTACTAATGTATTTATCTTCAAAATAAGCTATCACATGTAGCTATAGTCATAGAATTGAGGGAGGAGAAGATTTTCTCAGACGTGTACCCCCAAAACCGCGAAAGTTCACAAAAAATTCAGTTTTTTCGAAATAGCAAACAATCTATTGTTCCGGCATAAAAAGGCCGTCGACCTTTTCGATGGGGAATGTTGTTACGCACATTTTGGTGAAAAGGTTGTGAAAATATCTTAAATAGTTTCCGAGCTAATAAGGTTTGGAGTTTTGACTTCAAGGGGAGATAACTCAAGAAAGAAGTCGAAAATCCAAAAAAGTGGCTCGTGATTATCTAAGTTCAGCCACAGGCTAGCATCCCTGCAAATTTCATGCAAATCGACCCAGTGGTTACTTCAGAAACCTCTGGACCAAAAAAGTACACATAATAATAGAGATGAACCCGGATAACAATAGGTCTTCCAGACATAGTCTTGAAGACCTAACTAGACAGAGTTACCTCCCTGCTCATGATCACTTGATCAACTTCGTATACCAGCTCTTACCCTAACCCTAACCCTAACCCTAACCCTCTTACCCTAGCTCTAACCCTAACCCTAACCCTAACCCTAACCCTAACCCTAACCCTAACCCTAACCCTAACCCTTGCACCTTAACCCTAACCCCTAACCCCTAACCCCTTACCCCTTACCCCTAACCCCTTGCATCTTGCACCTTGCACCTTGCATCTTGCATCTTGCACATGCACATTGCATCTTGTACATTGCACCTTGCACCTTAGCCAATAACCATTGAACCTTGCCCTTTTCGTAAATCGAATCAATGTTCATTGTATTTACTAAAGTTTTTGAAGTTAATTGCCATTGACAGAATATTGTTAATAGCAAAGGCTTACATTAAATCCATTTTTGGAGATCAACATTGGATACATGACAAATGCATATATATATACCTTACAAAATAATTAACTTCTTAAAAGGCAAAGGCTGGCTTCCCAAAAGACACATGACACCCAAATGAAACGGACTTAGAGTTACACGCCCGTGACTACGGGAACAAAATGTGACTTCAATTTGTTTAAAGGTAAGTTACTCTTGCTTTAGTATGTGCTTCAGTTAATTTGAAAACAGAGTGAAGTTCCCTTGTTAAAGGAAGTCTATTTGCAACTAGGATTGACACGTCAATACTGCAGGTCTTCAAGAATCCCGCTTCAAATGACCTTTGAGCATGTTACCTTTGCAAACAACATTTTTGGACTGTGTTCTTCTCAATAATAACTACGGGAACCCATTTGAAGCAATTTGTAAAAGCATTAACAAAATAAATACATTTTTGGGCTCCAAATTTTGTTGTGCTCAAGCCATGATTTTTCGGTGTTTCATGGTGGCAGAAACATGGTAAAAGAGAAATACACACTTTTGAAGTTTGTCCATCTCAATAAGAACTAAGGAAACGGATTTGATTTTGTTGTCAACACCAGGAATTAAAAAACGTGTGTTGCTCCGATTTGGCTCAAACCTTGATTTTTATGATCCTCGCGGGATTAGAAAGTTGAGAAATCCAGGTTGCGTTTTGGACTCTAAAAAAAAAAAAAAAAAAAAAAAAAAGTAAAAGGACCTCCATATATATATGGCATTGGTGCAGACAAGCAGGCTTTACTTGCTTCTTCTCTTGTGTCTATTGATTCAATTATTTCGTCAGCATATATATGAGCTATCAAACGTGATTCTATCTTCAGTAGTTTTCGAACAAAAAATCTCCAAAGAAAATCCCCTTAAAATCGTCAAATGTGTTCATGTCGACGTTTTGCTTAAACGGTCAACTTTTACATGATCACATTCTGAAGTGGAACTGTTAAACCACAAATTGTGAACAGATTGCAACAAACAGAATTCGAATCAGAGTTTTCCTTAGCGAGTGAGGTCCCTTTGAACATAGAGCCGAAAAACGCAATTTTTAAAAATGACCATGTTCAAGGAGAGATTATTAAAATTCTAGGATGAAATTCAAAAATCGACTTCTACGATCCTCTTACTAATGTATTTATCTTCAAAATAAGCTATCACATGTAGCTATAGTCATAGAATTGAGGGAGGAGAAGATTTTCTCAGACGTGTACCCCCAAAACCGCGAAAGTTCACAAAAAATTCAGTTTTTTCGAAATAGCAAACAATCTATTGTTCCGGCATAAAAAGGCCGTCGACCTTTTCGATGGGGAATGTTGTTACGCACATTTTGGTGAAAAGGTTGTGAAAATATCTTAAATAGTTTCCGAGCTAATAAGGTTTGGAGTTTTGACTTCAAGGGGAGATAACTCAAGAAAGAAGTCGAAAATCCAAAAAAGTGGCTCGTGATTATCTAAGTTCAGCCACAGGCTAGCATCCCTGCAAATTTCATGCAAATCGACCCAGTGGTTACTTCAGAAACCTCTGGACCAAAAAAGTACACATAATAATAGAGATGAACCCGGATAACAATAGGTCTTCCAGACATAGTCTTGAAGACCTAACTAGACAGAGTTACCTCCCTGCTCATGATCACTTGATCAACTTCGTATACCAGCTCTTACCCTAACCCTAACCCTAACCCTAACCCTCTTACCCTAGCTCTAACCCTAACCCTAACCCTAACCCTAACCCTAACCCTAACCCTAACCCTAACCCTAACCCTTGCACCTTAACCCTAACCCCTAACCCCTAACCCCTTACCCCTTACCCCTAACCCCTTGCATCTTGCACCTTGCACCTTGCATCTTGCATCTTGCACATGCACATTGCATCTTGTACATTGCACCTTGCACCTTAGCCAATAACCATTGAACCTTGCCCTTTTCGTAAATCGAATCAATGTTCATTGTATTTACTAAAGTTTTTGAAGTTAATTGCCATTGACAGAATATTGTTAATAGCAAAGGCTTACATTAAATCCATTTTTGGAGATCAACATTGGATACATGACAAATGCATATATATATACCTTACAAAATAATTAACTTCTTAAAAGGCAAAGGCTGGCTTCCCAAAAGACACATGACACCCAAATGAAACGGACTTAGAGTTACACGCCCGTGACTACGGGAACAAAATGTGACTTCAATTTGTTTAAAGGTAAGTTACTCTTGCTTTAGTATGTGCTTCAGTTAATTTGAAAACAGAGTGAAGTTCCCTTGTTAAAGGAAGTCTATTTGCAACTAGGATTGACACGTCAATACTGCAGGTCTTCAAGAATCCCGCTTCAAATGACCTTTGAGCATGTTACCTTTGCAAACAACATTTTTGGACTGTGTTCTTCTCAATAATAACTACGGGAACCCATTTGAAGCAATTTGTAAAAGCATTAACAAAATAAATACATTTTTGGGCTCCAAATTTTGTTGTGCTCAAGCCATGATTTTTCGGTGTTTCATGGTGGCAGAAACATGGTAAAAGAGAAATACACACTTTTGAAGTTTGTCCATCTCAATAAGAACTAAGGAAACGGATTTGATTTTGTTGTCAACACCAGGAATTAAAAAACGTGTGTTGCTCCGATTTGGCTCAAACCTTGATTTTTATGATCCTCGCGGGATTAGAAAGTTGAGAAATCCAGGTTGCGTTTTGGACTCTAAAAAAAAAAAAAAAAAAAAAAAAAAGTAAAATGACCTCCAAATATATATGGCATTGGTGCAGACAAGCAGGCTTTACTTGCTTCTTCTCTTGTGTCTATTGATTCAATTATTTCGTCAGCATATATATGAGCTATCAAACGTGATTCTATCTTCAGTAGTTTTCGAACAAAAAATCTCCAAAGAAAATCCCCTTAAAATCGTCAAATGTGTTCATGTCGACGTTTTGCTTAAACGGTCAACTTTTACATGATCACATTCTGAAGTGGAACTGTTAAACCACAAATTGTGAACAGATTGCAACAAACAGAATTCGAATCAGAGTTTTCCTTAGCGAGTGAGGTCCCTTTGAACATAGAGCCGAAAAACGCAATTTTTAAAAATGACCATGTTCAAGGAGAGATTATTAAAATTCTAGGATGAAATTCAAAAATCGACTTCTACGATCCTCTTACTAATGTATTTATCTTCAAAATAAGCTATCACATGTAGCTATAGTCATAGAATTGAGGGAGGAGAAGATTTTCTCAGACGTGTACCCCCAAAACCGCGAAAGTTCACAAAAAATTCAGTTTTTTCGAAATAGCAAACAATCTATTGTTCCGGCATAAAAAGGCCGTCGACCTTTTCGATGGGGAATGTTGTTACGCACATTTTGGTGAAAAGGTTGTGAAAATATCTTAAATAGTTTCCGAGCTAATAAGGTTTGGAGTTTTGACTTCAAGGGGAGATAACTCAAGAAAGAAGTCGAAAATCCAAAAAAGTGGCTCGTGATTATCTAAGTTCAGCCACAGGCTAGCATCCCTGCAAATTTCATGCAAATCGACCCAGTGGTTACTTCAGAAACCTCTGGACCAAAAAAGTACACATAATAATAGAGATGAACCCGGATAACAATAGGTCTTCCAGACATAGTCTTGAAGACCTAACTAGACAGAGTTACCTCCCTGCTCATGATCACTTGATCAACTTCGTATACCAGCTCTTACCCTAACCCTAACCCTAACCCTAACCCTAACCCTCTTACCCTAGCTCTAACCCTAACCCTAACCCTAACCCTAACCCTAACCCTAACCCTAACCCTAACCCTAACCCTTGCACCTTAACCCTAACCCCTAACCCCTAACCCCTTACCCCTTACCCCTAACCCCTTGCATCTTGCACCTTGCACCTTGCATCTTGCATCTTGCACATGCACATTGCATCTTGTACATTGCACCTTGCACCTTAGCCAATAACCATTGAACCTTGCCCTTTTCGTAAATCGAATCAATGTTCATTGTATTTACTAAAGTTTTTGAAGTTAATTGCCATTGACAGAATATTGTTAATAGCAAAGGCTTACATTAAATCCATTTTTGGAGATCAACATTGGATACATGACAAATGCATATATATATACCTTACAAAATAATTAACTTCTTAAAAGGCAAAGGCTGGCTTCCCAAAAGACACATGACACCCAAATGAAACGGACTTAGAGTTACACGCCCGTGACTACGGGAACAAAATGTGACTTCAATTTGTTTAAAGGTAAGTTACTCTTGCTTTAGTATGTGCTTCAGTTAATTTGAAAACAGAGTGAAGTTCCCTTGTTAAAGGAAGTCTATTTGCAACTAGGATTGACACGTCAATACTGCAGGTCTTCAAGAATCCCGCTTCAAATGACCTTTGAGCATGTTACCTTTGCAAACAACATTTTTGGACTGTGTTCTTCTCAATAATAACTACGGGAACCCATTTGAAGCAATTTGTAAAAGCATTAACAAAATAAATACATTTTTGGGCTCCAAATTTTGTTGTGCTCAAGCCATGATTTTTCGGTGTTTCATGGTGGCAGAAACATGGTAAAAGAGAAATACACACTTTTGAAGTTTGTCCATCTCAATAAGAACTAAGGAAACGGATTTGATTTTGTTGTCAACACCAGGAATTAAAAAACGTGTGTTGCTCCGATTTGGCTCAAACCTTGATTTTTATGATCCTCGCGGGATTAGAAAGTTGAGAAATCCAGGTTGCGTTTTGGACTCTAAAAAAAAAAAAAAAAAAAAAAAAAAGTAAAAGGACCTCCATATATATATGGCATTGGTGCAGACAAGCAGGCTTTACTTGCTTCTTCTCTTGTGTCTATTGATTCAATTATTTCGTCAGCATATATATGAGCTATCAAACGTGATTCTATCTTCAGTAGTTTTCGAACAAAAAATCTCCAAAGAAAATCCCCTTAAAATCGTCAAATGTGTTCATGTCGACGTTTTGCTTAAACGGTCAACTTTTACATGATCACATTCTGAAGTGGAACTGTTAAACCACAAATTGTGAACAGATTGCAACAAACAGAATTCGAATCAGAGTTTTCCTTAGCGAGTGAGGTCCCTTTGAACATAGAGCCGAAAAACGCAATTTTTAAAAATGACCATGTTCAAGGAGAGATTATTAAAATTCTAGGATGAAATTCAAAAATCGACTTCTACGATCCTCTTACTAATGTATTTATCTTCAAAATAAGCTATCACATGTAGCTATAGTCATAGAATTGAGGGAGGAGAAGATTTTCTCAGACGTGTACCCCCAAAACCGCGAAAGTTCACAAAAAATTCAGTTTTTTCGAAATAGCAAACAATCTATTGTTCCGGCATAAAAAGGCCGTCGACCTTTTCGATGGGGAATGTTGTTACGCACATTTTGGTGAAAAGGTTGTGAAAATATCTTAAATAGTTTCCGAGCTAATAAGGTTTGGAGTTTTGACTTCAAGGGGAGATAACTCAAGAAAGAAGTCGAAAATCCAAAAAAGTGGCTCGTGATTATCTAAGTTCAGCCACAGGCTAGCATCCCTGCAAATTTCATGCAAATCGACCCAGTGGTTACTTCAGAAACCTCTGGACCAAAAAAGTACACATAATAATAGAGATGAACCCGGATAACAATAGGTCTTCCAGACATAGTCTTGAAGACCTAACTAGACAGAGTTACCTCCCTGCTCATGATCACTTGATCAACTTCGTATACCAGCTCTTACCCTAACCCTAACCCTAACCCTAACCCTCTTACCCTAGCTCTAACCCTAACCCTAACCCTAACCCTAACCCTAACCCTAACCCTAACCCTAACCCTAACCCTTGCACCTTAACCCTAACCCCTAACCCCTAACCCCTTACCCCTTACCCCTAACCCCTTGCATCTTGCACCTTGCACCTTGCATCTTGCATCTTGCACATGCACATTGCATCTTGTACATTGCACCTTGCACCTTAGCCAATAACCATTGAACCTTGCCCTTTTCGTAAATCGAATCAATGTTCATTGTATTTACTAAAGTTTTTGAAGTTAATTGCCATTGACAGAATATTGTTAATAGCAAAGGCTTACATTAAATCCATTTTTGGAGATCAACATTGGATACATGACAAATGCATATATATATACCTTACAAAATAATTAACTTCTTAAAAGGCAAAGGCTGGCTTCCCAAAAGACACATGACACCCAAATGAAACGGACTTAGAGTTACACGCCCGTGACTACGGGAACAAAATGTGACTTCAATTTGTTTAAAGGTAAGTTACTCTTGCTTTAGTATGTGCTTCAGTTAATTTGAAAACAGAGTGAAGTTCCCTTGTTAAAGGAAGTCTATTTGCAACTAGGATTGACACGTCAATACTGCAGGTCTTCAAGAATCCCGCTTCAAATGACCTTTGAGCATGTTACCTTTGCAAACAACATTTTTGGACTGTGTTCTTCTCAATAATAACTACGGGAACCCATTTGAAGCAATTTGTAAAAGCATTAACAAAATAAATACATTTTTGGGCTCCAAATTTTGTTGTGCTCAAGCCATGATTTTTCGGTGTTTCATGGTGGCAGAAACATGGTAAAAGAGAAATACACACTTTTGAAGTTTGTCCATCTCAATAAGAACTAAGGAAACGGATTTGATTTTGTTGTCAACACCAGGAATTAAAAAACGTGTGTTGCTCCGATTTGGCTCAAACCTTGATTTTTATGATCCTCGCGGGATTAGAAAGTTGAGAAATCCAGGTTGCGTTTTGGACTCTAAAAAAAAAAAAAAAAAAAAAAAAAAGTAAAAGGACCTCCATATATATATGGCATTGGTGCAGACAAGCAGGCTTTACTTGCTTCTTCTCTTGTGTCTATTGATTCAATTATTTCGTCAGCATATATATGAGCTATCAAACGTGATTCTATCTTCAGTAGTTTTCGAACAAAAAATCTCCAAAGAAAATCCCCTTAAAATCGTCAAATGTGTTCATGTCGACGTTTTGCTTAAACGGTCAACTTTTACATGATCACATTCTGAAGTGGAACTGTTAAACCACAAATTGTGAACAGATTGCAACAAACAGAATTCGAATCAGAGTTTTCCTTAGCGAGTGAGGTCCCTTTGAACATAGAGCCGAAAAACGCAATTTTTAAAAATGACCATGTTCAAGGAGAGATTATTAAAATTCTAGGATGAAATTCAAAAATCGACTTCTACGATCCTCTTACTAATGTATTTATCTTCAAAATAAGCTATCACATGTAGCTATAGTCATAGAATTGAGGGAGGAGAAGATTTTCTCAGACGTGTACCCCCAAAACCGCGAAAGTTCACACAAATTTCAGTTTTTTCGAAATAGCAAAAAATCTATTGTTCCGGCATAAAAAGACCGTCGACCTTTTCGATGGGGAATGTTGTTACGCACATTTTGGTGAAAAGGTTGTGAAAATATCTTAAATAGTTTCCGAGCTAATAAGGTTTGGAGTTTTGACTTCAAGGGGAGATAACTCAAGAAAGAAGTCGAAAATCCAAAAAAGTGGCTCGTGATTATCTAAGTTCAGCCACAGGCTAGCATCCCTGCAAATTTCATGCAAATCGACCCAGTGGTTACTTCAGAAACCTCTGGACCAAAAAAGTACACATAATAATAGAGATGAACCCGGATAACAATAGGTCTTCCAGACATAGTCTTGAAGACCTAACTAGACAGAGTTACCTCCCTGCTCATGATCACTTGATCAACTTCGTATACCAGCTCTTACCCTAACCCTAACCCTAACCCTAACCCTCTTACCCTAGCTCTAACCCTAACCCTAACCCTAACCCTAACCCTAACCCTAACCCTAACCCTAACCCTAACCCTTGCACCTTAACCCTAACCCCTAACCCCTAACCCCTTACCCCTTACCCCTAACCCCTTGCATCTTGCACCTTGCACCTTGCATCTTGCATCTTGCACATGCACATTGCATCTTGTACATTGCACCTTGCACCTTAGCCAATAACCATTGAACCTTGCCCTTTTCGTAAATCGAATCAATGTTCATTGTATTTACTAAAGTTTTTGAAGTTAATTGCCATTGACAGAATATTGTTAATAGCAAAGGCTTACATTAAATCCATTTTTGGAGATCAACATTGGATACATGACAAATGCATATATATATACCTTACAAAATAATTAACTTCTTAAAAGGCAAAGGCTGGCTTCCCAAAAGACACATGACACCCAAATGAAACGGACTTAGAGTTACACGCCCGTGACTACGGGAACAAAATGTGACTTCAATTTGTTTAAAGGTAAGTTACTCTTGCTTTAGTATGTGCTTCAGTTAATTTGAAAACAGAGTGAAGTTCCCTTGTTAAAGGAAGTCTATTTGCAACTAGGATTGACACGTCAATACTGCAGGTCTTCAAGAATCCCGCTTCAAATGACCTTTGAGCATGTTACCTTTGCAAACAACATTTTTGGACTGTGTTCTTCTCAATAATAACTACGGGAACCCATTTGAAGCAATTTGTAAAAGCATTAACAAAATAAATACATTTTTGGGCTCCAAATTTTGTTGTGCTCAAGCCATGATTTTTCGGTGTTTCATGGTGGCAGAAACATGGTAAAAGAGAAATACACACTTTTGAAGTTTGTCCATCTCAATAAGAACTAAGGAAACGGATTTGATTTTGTTGTCAACACCAGGAATTAAAAAACGTGTGTTGCTCCGATTTGGCTCAAACCTTGATTTTTATGATCCTCGCGGGATTAGAAAGTTGAGAAATCCAGGTTGCGTTTTGGACTCTAAAAAAAAAAAAAAAAAAAAAAAAAAGTAAAAGGACCTCCATATATATATGGCATTGGTGCAGACAAGCAGGCTTTACTTGCTTCTTCTCTTGTGTCTATTGATTCAATTATTTCGTCAGCATATATATGAGCTATCAAACGTGATTCTATCTTCAGTAGTTTTCGAACAAAAAATCTCCAAAGAAAATCCCCTTAAAATCGTCAAATGTGTTCATGTCGACGTTTTGCTTAAACGGTCAACTTTTACATGATCACATTCTGAAGTGGAACTGTTAAACCACAAATTGTGAACAGATTGCAACAAACAGAATTCGAATCAGAGTTTTCCTTAGCGAGTGAGGTCCCTTTGAACATAGAGCCGAAAAACGCAATTTTTAAAAATGACCATGTTCAAGGAGAGATTATTAAAATTCTAGGATGAAATTCAAAAATCGATATCTACGATCCTCTTACTAATGTATTTATCTTCAAAATAAGCTATCACATGTAGCTATAGTCATAGAATTGAGGGAGGAGAAGATTTTCTCAGACGTGTACCCCCAAAACCGCGAAAGTTCACAAAAAATTCAGTTTTTTCGAAATAGCAAACAATCTATTGTTCCGGCATAAAAAGGCCGTCGACCTTTTCGATGGGGAATGTTGTTACGCACATTTTGGTGAAAAGGTTGTGAAAATATCTTAAATAGTTTCCGAGCTAATAAGGTTTGGAGTTTTGACTTCAAGGGGAGATAACTCAAGAAAGAAGTCGAAAATCCAAAAAAGTGGCTCGTGATTATCTAAGTTCAGCCACAGGCTAGCATCCCTGCAAATTTCATGCAAATCGACCCAGTGGTTACTTCAGAAACCTCTGGACCAAAAAAGTACACATAATAATAGAGATGAACCCGGATAACAATAGGTCTTCCAGACATAGTCTTGAAGACCTAACTAGACAGAGTTACCTCCCTGCTCATGATCACTTGATCAACTTCGTATACCAGCTCTTACCCTAACCCTAACCCTAACCCTAACCCTAACCCTAACCCTAACCCTAACCCTAACCCTAACCCTAACCCTAACCCTAACCCTAACCCTAACCCTAACCCTAACCCTAACCCTAACCCTAACCCTAACCCTAACCCTTGATCAACTTCGTATACCAGCTCTTACCCTAACCCTAACCCTAACCCTAACCCTAACCCTAACCCTAACCCTAACCCTAACCCTAACCCTAACCCTTAACCCTTAACCCTTGCACCTTAACCCTAACCCCTAACCCCAAACCCCTAACCCCTAACCCCTTGCACCTTGCACCTTAACCCTTGTACCTTGCATCTTGCACCTTGCATCTTGCATCTTGCACTTTGCACCTTGCACCTTGGCCAATAACCATTGAACAAATGCATATATATATACCTTACAAAAATTAACTTCTTAAAAGGCAAAGGCTGGCTTCCCAAAAGACACATGGCACCCAAAAGAAACGGACTTAAGCGTTACACGCCCGTGACTACGGGAACAAAACGTGACTTCAATTTGTTTAAAGGTAAGTAACCCTTGCTTTAGTATGTGCTTCAGTTAATTTAAAAACAGAGTGAATTTCCCTTGTTAAAGGGAGTCTACTTGCAACTAGGATTGACACGTCAATACTGCAGGTCTTCAAGAATGCCGCTTCAAATGACCTTTGAGCATGTAACCAGTGCAAACAACATTTTTGGACTGTGTACTTCTCAATAATAATTACGGGAACCAATTTGAATAAATTTGTAAAAGCAGTAAAAAAAAATAATACATTTTTGGGCTCAAAATGTTGTTGTGCTCAAACCATGATTTTTCGGTGTGTCATGGTGACAAACATGGCAAGACAGGAATACACACTTTTGGAGTTTGTACCTCTCAATAAGAACTAAGGAAACAGATTTGAATTTTTTGTTAACACCAGGAATAAAAAAAACGTGTGTTGCTCCGATTTGGCTCAAACCTTGATTTTTATGATCCTCGCGGGATTAGAAAGTTGAGAAATCCAGGTTGCGTTTTGGACTCTAAAAAAAAAAAAAAAAAAAAAAAAAAAGTAAAAGGACCTCCATATATTTATGGCATTGTTGCAGACAAGCAGGATTTTCATGCTTGTTTTCTTGTGTCTATTGATTCAATTAGTTCGTCAGCATTTATATGAGTTATCAAACGTGATTGTATCTTCAGTAGTTTTCGAACAAAAAATCTCCAAAGAAAATCCCCTTAAAATCGTCAAATGTGTTCATGTCGACGTTTTGCTTAAACGGTCAACTTTTACATGATCACATTCTGAAGTGGAACTGTTAAACCACAAATTGTGAACAGATTGCAACAAACAGAATTCGAATCAGAGTGTTTCTTAGCGAGTGTGGCCCCTTTGAACATAGAGCCGAAAAACGCAATTTTTAAAAATGACCATGTTCAAGGAGAGATTATTAAAATTCTAGGATGAAATTCAAAAATCGACTTCTACGATCCTCTTACTAATGTATGTATCTTCAAAATAAGCTATCACATGTAGCTATAGTCATAGAATTGAGGGAGGAGAAGATTTTCTCAGACGTGTACCCCCAAAACCGCGAAAGTTCACAAAAAATTCAGTTTTTTCGAAATCGCAAAAAATCTATTGTTCCGGCATAAAAAGGCCGTCGACCTTTTCGATGGGGAATGTTGTTACGCACCTTTTTGTGAAAAGGTTGTGAAAATATCTTAAATAGTTTCCGAGTTAATAAGGTTTGAAGTTTTGACTTCAAGGGGAGATAACTCAAGAAAGAAGTCGAAAATCCAAAAAAGTGGCTCGTGGTTATCTAAGTTCATCCACAGGCTAGCATCCCTGCAAATTTCATGCAAATCGACCCAGTGGTTACTTCAGAAACCTCTGGACCAAAAAAGTACAAATAATAATAGAGATGAACCCGGATAACAATAGGTCTTCCAGACATAGTCTTGAAGACCTAACTAGACAGAGTTACCTCCCTGCTCATGATCACTTGATCAACTTCGTATACCAGCTCTTACCCTAACCCTAACCCTAACCCTAACCCTAACCCTAACCCTAACCCTAACCCTAACCCTAACCCTAACCCTAACCCTAACCCTAACCCTAACCCTTGATCAACTTCGTATACCAGCTCTTACCCTAACCCTAACCCTAACCCTAACCCTAACCCTAACCCTAACCCTAACCCTAACCCTAACCCTAACCCTAACCCCTAACCCTAACCCCTAACCCTAACCCTAACCCTAACCCCTAACCCTAACCCTAACCCTAACCCCTAACCGTAACCCTAACCCCTAACCCTAAGGACCTCCATATATTTATGGCATTGTTGCAGACAAGCAGGATTTTCATGCTTGTTTTCTTGTGTCTATTGATTCAATTATTTCGTCAGCATTTATATGAGTTATCAAACGTGATTGTATCTTCAGTAGTTTTCGAACAAAAAATCTCCAAAGAAAATCCCCTTAAAATCGTCAAATGTGTTCATGTCGACGTTTTGCTTAAACGGTCAACTTTTACATGATCACATTCTGAAGTGGAACTGTTAAACCACAAATTGTGAACAGATTGCAAAAAACAGAATTCGAATCAGAGTATTTCTTAGCGAGTGAGGTCCCTTTGAACATAGAGCCGAAAAACGCAATTTTTAAAAATGACCATGTTCAAGGAGAGATTATTAAAATTCTAGGATGAAATTAAAAAATCGACATCCACCATCCTCTTACTAATGTATTTATCTTCAAAATAAGCTATCACATGTAGCTATAGTCATAGAATTGAGGGAGGAGAAGATTTTCTCAGACGTGTACCCCCAAAACCGCGAAAGTTCACAAAAAATTCAGTTTTTTCGAAATAGCAAAAAATCTATTGTTCCGGCATAAAAAAGGCCGTCGACCTTTTCGATGGGGAATGTTGTTACGCACATTTTGATGAAAAGATTGTGAAAATATCTTAAATAGTTTCCGAGCTAATAAGGTTTGAAGTTTTGATTTCAAGGGGAGATAACTCAAGAAAGAAGTCGAAAATCCAAAAAAGTGGCTCGTTATTATCTAAGTTCAGCCACAGGCTAGCATCCCTGCAAATTTCATGCAAATCGGCCCAGTGGTTACTTCAGAAACCTCTGGACAAAAAAAGTACAAATAATAATAGAGATGAACCCGGATAATAATAGGTCTTCCAGACATAGTCTTGAAGACCTAACTAGACAGAGTTACCTCCCTGTTCATGATCACTTGATCAACTTCGTATACCAGCTCTTACCCTAACCCTAACCCTAACCCTAACCCTAACCCTAACCCTAACCCTAACCCTAACCCTAACCCTAACCCTAACCCTAACCCTAACCCTAACCCTAACCCTAACCCTAACCCTTGAGGCCAAATTCATGGGGAAAATGGAATTTAACCAAAATAACGTACCTAAACTCCCAGTTTAGGTACGTACTTTTTAAAAGAAAATTGAAAAAAATCAAAATAAAGGCTTTTTCTGGAAAATACATTGAAGAGTGTGTTTGTAATGATATTACAAGTGTTTAGAGTGATTTGAGGCCGAATTCATGGGGAAAATGGATTTAAACCAAAATAACGTACCTAAACTCCGAGTTTAGGTACGTACTTTTTTGAAAAAAATTGAAAAAAATCAAAATAAAGGCTTTTTCTGGAAAAGACATTGAAGAGTGTGTTTGTAATGATATTACAAGTGTTTAGAGTGATTTGAGGCCGAATTCATGGGGAAAATGGATTTAAACCAAAATAACGTACCTAAACTCCCAGTTTAGGTACGTACTTTATTCAAAAAAATTGAAAAAATTCAAAATAAAGGCTTTTTCTGGAAAATACATTGAAGAGTGTGTTTGTAATGATATTACAAGTGTTTAGAGTGGTTTGAGGCCAAATTCATGGGGAAAATGGAATTTAACCAAAATAACGTCACTAAACTCCCAGTTTAGGTACGTACTTTTTAAAAGAAAATTGAAAAAATTCAAAATAAAGGCTTTTTCTGGAAAAGACATTGAAGAGTGTGTTTGTAATGATATTACAAGTGTTTAGAGTGATTTGAGGCCGAATTCATGGGGAAAATGGATTTAAACCAAAATAACGTACCTAAACTCCGAGTTTAGGTACGTACTTTTTTGAAAAAAATTGAAAAAAATCAAAATAAAGGCTTTTTCTGGAAAAGACATTGAAGAGTGTGTTTGTAATGATATTACAAGTGTTTAGAGTGGTTTGAGGCCAAATTCATGGGGAAAATGGATTTAAACCAAAATAACGTACCTAAACTCCCAGTTTAGGTACGTACTTTTAAAAAAAAATTGAAAACATTCAAAATAAAGGCTTTTCTGGAAAAGACATTGAAGAGTGTGTTTGTAATGATATTACAAGTGTTTAGAGTGGTTTGAGGCCAAATTCATGGGGAAAATGGATTTAACCCAAAATGACGTACCTACATGTAAACTCCGAGTTTAGGTACGTACTTTTTTAAAAAAATTGAAAACATTCAAAATAAAGGCTTTTTCTGGAAAATACATTTAAGAGTGTGTTTGTAATGATATTACAAGTGTTTAGAGTGGTTTAAGGCAAAATTCATGGAGAAAATGGATTTAACCTAAAATGACGAACCTAAACTCCGAGTTTAGGTACGTACTTTATACAAAAAAATTGAAAAAAATCAAAATAAAGGCTTTTTCTGGAAAATACATTGAAGAGTGTGTTTGTAATGATATTACAAGTGTTTAGAGTGGTTTGAGGCCAAATTCATGGGGAAAATGGAATTTAACCAAAATAACGTACCTAAACTCCCAGTTTAGGTACGTACTTTTAAAAAAAATAGAAAACATTCAAAATAAAGGCTTTTTTCTGAAAAAGACATTTAAGAGTGTTTTTGTAATGATATTACAAGTGTTTAGAGTGGTTTAAGGCCAAATTCATGGGGAAAATGGATTTAACCCAAAATGACGTACCTAAACTCCCAGTTTAGGTACGTACTTTATTCAAAAAAATTGAAAAAATTCAAAATAAAGGCTTTTTCTGGAAAATACATTGAAGAGTGTGTTTGTAATGATATTACAAGTGTTTAGAGTGGTTTGAGGCCAAGTTCATGGGGAAAATGGAATTTAACCAAAATAACGTACCTAAACTCCCAGTTTAGGTACGTACTTTTTAAAAGAAAATTGAAAAAATTCAAAATAAAGGCTTTTTCTGGAAAAGACATTGAAGAGTGTGTTTGTAATGATATTACAAGTGTTTAGAGTGATTTGAGGCCGAATTCATGGGGAAAATGGATTTAAACCAAAATAACGTACCTAAACTCCGAGTTTAGGTACGTACTTTTTTTAAAAAAATTGAAAAAAATCAAAATAAAGGCTTTTTCTGGAAAAGACATTGAAGAGTGTGTTTGTAATGATATTACAAGTGTTTAGAGTGATTTGAGGCCGAATTCATGGGGAAAATGGATTTAAACCAAAATAACGTACCTAAACTCCCAGTTTAGGTACGTACTTTATTCAAAAAAATTGAAAAATTCAAAATAAAGGCTTTTTCTGGAAAATACATTGAAGAGTGTGTTTGTAATGATATTACAAGTGTTTAGAGTGGTTTGAGGCCAAATTCATGGGGAAAATGGAATTTAACCAAAATAACGTACCTAAACTCCCAGTTTAGGTACGTACTTTTTTGAAAAAAATTGAAAAAAATCAAAATAAAGGCTTTTTCTGGAAAAGACATTGAAGAGTGTGTTTGTAATGATATTACAAGTGTTTAGAGTGGTTTGAGGCCAAATTCATGGGGAAAATGGATTTAAACCAAAATAACGTACCTAAACTCCCAGTTTAGGTACGTACTTTTAAAAAAAAATTGAAAACATTCAAAATAAAGGCTTTTCTGGAAAAGACATTGAAGAGTGTGTTTGTAATGATATTACAAGTGTTTAGAGTGGTTTGAGGCCAAATTCATGGGGAAAATGGATTTAACCCAAAATGACGTACCTACATGTAAACTCCGAGTTTAGGTACGTACTTTTTTTAAAAAATTGAAAACATTCAAAATAAAGGCTTTTTCTGGAAAATACATTGAAGAGTGTGTTTGTAATGATATTACAAGTGTTTAGAGTGATTTGAGGCCGAATTCATGGGGAAAATGGATTTAAACCAAAATAACGTACCTAAACTCCGAGTTTAGGTACGTACTTTTTTGAAAAAAATTGAAAAAAATCAAAATAAAGGCTTTTTCTGGAAAAGACATTGAAGAGTGTGTTTGTAATGATATTACAAGTGTTTAGAGTGATTTGAGGCCGAATTCATGGGGAAAATGGATTTAAACCAAAATAACGTACCTAAACTCCCAGTTTAGGTACGTACTTTATTCAAAAAAATTGAAAAAATTCAAAATAAAGGCTTTTTCTGGAAAATACATTGAAGAGTGTGTTTGTAATGATATTACAAGTGTTTAGAGTGGTTTGAGGCCAAATTCATGGGGAAAATGGAATTTAACCAAAATAACGTCACTAAACTCCCAGTTTAGGTACGTACTTTTTAAAAGAAAATTGAAAAAATTCAAAATAAAGGCTTTTTCTGGAAAAGACATTGAAGAGTGTGTTTGTAATGATATTACAAGTGTTTAGAGTGATTTGAGGCCGAATTCATGGGGAAAATGGATTTAAACCAAAATAACGTACCTAAACTCCGAGTTTAGGTACGTACTTTTTTGAAAAAAATTGAAAAAAATCAAAATAAAGGCTTTTTCTGGAAAAGACATTGAAGAGTGTGTTTGTAATGATATTACAAGTGTTTAGAGTGGTTTGAGGCCAAATTCATGGGGAAAATGGATTTAAACCAAAATAACGTACCTAAACTCCCAGTTTAGGTACGTACTTTTAAAAAAAAATTGAAAACATTCAAAATAAAGGCTTTTCTGGAAAAGACATTGAAGAGTGTGTTTGTAATGATATTACAAGTGTTTAGAGTGGTTTGAGGCCAAATTCATGGGGAAAATGGATTTAACCCAAAATGACGTACCTACATGTAAACTCCGAGTTTAGGTACGTACTTTTTTTAAAAAATTGAAAACATTCAAAATAAAGGCTTTTTCTGGAAAATACATTTAAGAGTGTGTTTGTAATGATATTACAAGTGTTTAGAGTGGTTTAAGGCAAAATTCATGGAGAAAATGGATTTAACCTAAAATGACGAACCTAAACTCCGAGTTTAGGTACGTACTTTATACAAAAAAATTGAAAAAAATCAAAATAAAGGCTTTTTCTGGAAAATACATTGAAGAGTGTGTTTGTAATGATATTACAAGTGTTTAGAGTGGTTTGGGGCCAAATTCATGGGGAAAATGGAATTTAACCAAAATAACGTACCTAAACTCCCAGTTTAGGTACGTACTTTTAAAAAAAATAGAAAACATTCAAAATAAAGGCTTTTTTCTGAAAAAGACATTTAAGAGTGTGTTTGTAATGATATTACAAGTGTTTAGAGTGGTTTAAGGCCAAATTCATGGGGAAAATGGATTTAACCCAAAATGACGTACCTAAACTCCCAGTTTAGGTACGTACTTTATTCAAAAAAATTGAAAAAATTCAAAATAAAGGCTTTTTCTGGAAAATACATTGAAGAGTGTGTTTGTAATGATATTACAAGTGTTTAGAGTGGTTTGAGGCCAAATTCATGGGGAAAATGGAATTTAACCAAAATAACGTACCTAAACTCCCAGTTTAGGTACGTACTTTTTAAAAGAAAATTGAAAAAATTCAAAATAAAGGCTTTTTCTGGAAAAGACATTGAAGAGTGTGTTTGTAATGATATTACAAGTGTTTAGAGTGATTTGAGGCCGAATTCATGGGGAAAATGGATTTAAACCAAAATAACGTACCTAAACTCCGAGTTTAGGTACGTACTTTTTTGAAAAAAATTGAAAAAAATCAAAATAAAGGCTTTTTCTGGAAAAGACATTGAAGAGTGTGTTTGTAATGATATTACAAGTGTTTAGAGTGATTTGAGGCCGAATTCATGGGGAAAATGGATTTAAACCAAAATAACGTACCTAAACTCCCAGTTTAGGTACGTACTTTATTCAAAAAAATTGAAAAAATTCAAAATAAAGGCTTTTTCTGGAAAATACATTGAAGAGTGTGTTTGTAATGATATTACAAGTGTTTAGAGTGGTTTGAGGCCAAATTCATGGGGAAAATGGAATTTAACCAAAATAACGTACCTAAACTCCGAGTTTAGGTACGTACTTTTTTGAAAAAAATTGAAAAAAATCAAAATAAAGGCTTTTTCTGGAAAAGACATTGAAGAGTGTGTTTGTAATGATATTACAAGTGTTTAGAGTGGTTTGAGGCCAAATTCATGGGGAAAATGGATTTAAACCAAAATAACGTACCTAAACTCCCAGTTTAGGTACGTACTTTTAAACAAAAATTGAAAACATTCAAAATAAAGGCTTTTCTGGAAAAGACATTGAAGAGTGTGTTTGTAATGATATTACAAGTGTTTAGAGTGGTTTGAGGCCAAATTCATGGGGAAAATGGATTTAACCCAAAATGACGTACCTACATGTAAACTCCGAGTTTAGGTACGTACTTTTTTTAAAAAATTGAAAACATTCAAAATAAAGGCTTTTTCTGGAAAATACATTTAAGAGTGTGTTTGTAATGATATTACAAGTGTTTAGAGTGGTTTAAGGCAAAATTCATGGAGAAAATGGAATTTAACCAAAATAACGTACCTAAACTCCCAGTTTAGGTACGTACTTTTTAAAAGAAAATTGAAAAAATTCAAAATAAAGGCTTTTTCTGGAAAAGACATTGAAGAGTGTGTTTGTAATGATATTACAAGTGTTTAGAGTGATTTGAGGCCGAATTCATGGGGAAAATGGATTTAAACCAAAATAACGTACCTAAACTCCGAGTTTAGGTACGTACTTTTTTAAAAAAAATTGAAAACATTCAAAATAAAGGCTTTTTCTGGAAAATACATTGAAGAGTGTGTTTGTAATGATATTACAAGTGTTTAGATTGGTTTGAGGCAAAATTCATGGCGAAAATGGATATCACCCAAAATGACGAACCTAAACTCCGAGTTTAGGTACGTACTTTATAAAAAAAAATTGAAAAAATTCAAAATAAAGGCTTTTTCTGGAAAATACATTGAAGAGTGTGTTTGTAATGATATTACAAGTGTTTAGATTGGTTTGAGGCCAAATTCATGGCGAAAATGGATATCACCCAAAATGACGTACCTAAACTCCGAGTTTAGGTACGTACTTTTAAAAAAAATTGAAATCATTCAAAATAAAGGCTTTTTCTGGAAAATACATTTAAGAGTGTGATTGTAATGATATTACAAGTGTTTATAGTGGTTTAAGGCAAAATTCATGGAGAAAATGGATTTAACCTAAAATGACGTACCTAAACTCCAAGTTTAGGTACGTAATTTTTAAAAAAAATAGAAACAATTCTAAATAAAGGCTTTTTCTGGAAAAGACATTTAAGAGTGTTTTTGTAATGATATTACAAGTGTTTAGAGTGGTTTGAGGCCAAATTCATGGGGAAAATGGATTTAAACCAAAATAAAGTACCTAAACTCCGAGTTTAGGTACGTACTTTTAAAAAAAAATTGAAAACATTCAAAATAAAGGCTTTTCTGGAAAAGACATTGAAGAGTGTGTTTGTAATGATATTACAAGTGTTTAGAGTGGTTTAAGGCCAAATTTATGGAGAAAATGGATTTAAACCAAAATAACGTACCTAAACTCCGAGTTTAGGTACGTACTTTAAAAAAAAAATTGAAATCATTCAAAATAAAGGCTTTTTCTGGAAAATACATTTAAGAGTGTGTTTGTAATGATATTACAAGTGTTTAGAGTGGTTTGAGGCCGAATTCATGGGGAAAATGGATTTAAACCAAAATAACGTACCTAAACTCCCAGTTTAGGTACGTACTTTAAAAAAAAAATTGAAAACATTCAAAATAAAGGCTTTTCTCTAAAAGACATTGAAGAGTGTGTTTGTAATGATATTACAAGTGTTTAGAGTGGTTTGAGGCCAAATTCATGGGGAAAATGGATTTAACCCAAAATGACGTACCTAAACTCCGAGTTTAGGTACGTACTTTAAAAAAAAAATTGAAATCATTCAAAATAAAGGCTTTTTCTGGAAAATACATTTAAGAGTGTGTTTGTAATGATATTACAAGTGTTTCGAGTGGTTTGAGGCCGAATTCATGGGGAAAATGGATTTAAACCAAAATAACGTACCTAAACTCCGAGTTTAGGTACGTACTTTTAAAAAAAAATTGAAAACATTCAAAATAAAGGCTTTTTCTGGAAAATACATTGAAGAGTGTGTTTGTAATGATATTACAAGTGTTTAGAGTGGTTTAAGGCAAAATTCATGGAGAAAATGGATTTAACCTAAAATGACGTACCTAAACTCCGAGTTTAGGTACGTACTTTTAAAAAAAAATTGAAATCATTCAAAATAAAGGCTTTTTCTGGAAAATACATTTAAGAGTGTGTTTGTAATGATATTACAAGTGTTTAGAGTGGTTTGAGGCCAAATTCATGGGGAAAATGGATTTAACCCAAAATGACGTACCTAAACTCCGAGTTTAGGTACGTACTTTTTAAAAAAAATTGAAAACATTCAAAATAAAGGCTTTTTCTGGAAAATACATTTAAGAGTGTGTTTGTAATGATAATACAAGTGTTTAGAGTGGTTTGAGGCCAAATTCATGGGGGAAATGGATTTAACCCAAAATGACGTACCTAAACTCCGAGTTTAGGTACGTACTTTTTAAAAAAAATTGAAAACATTCAAAATAAAGGCTTTTTCT
Organism: Gibbula magus; assembly: GCA_936450465.1. Taxonomy (NCBI): domain Eukaryota; kingdom Metazoa; phylum Mollusca; class Gastropoda; order Trochida; family Trochidae; genus Gibbula; species Gibbula magus. Next base: position 295,113 of record OW388295.1, read on the forward strand.
GGAAAATACATTGAAGAGTGTGTTTGTAATGATATTACAAGTGTTTAGATTGGTTTGAGGCAAAATTCATGGCGAAAATGGATATAACCCAAAATGACGTACCTAAACTCCGAGTTTAGGTACGTACTTTTAAAAAAAAATTGAAATCATTCAAAATAAAGGCTTTTTCTGGAAAATACATTTAAGAGTGTGTTTGTAATGATATTACAAGTGTTTAGAGTGGTTTGAGGCCGAATTCATGGGGGAAATGGATTTAAACCAAAATAACGTACCTAAACTCCGAGTTTAGGTACGTACTTTTTAAAAAAAATTGAAAAAAATCAAAATAAAGGCTTTTTCTGGAAAAGACATTGAAGAGTGTGTTTGTAATGATATTACAAGTGTTTAGAGTGATTTGAGGCCGAATTCATGGGGAAAATGGATTTAAACCAAAATAACGTACCTAAACTCCCAGTTTAGGTACGTACTTTTAAAAAAAAATTGAAAACATTCAAAATAAAGGCTTTTCTGGAAAAGACATTGAAGAGTGTGTTTGTAATGATAATACAAGTGTTTAGAGTGGTTTGAGGCCAAATTCATGGGGAAAATGGATTTAACCCAAAATGACGTACCTAAACTCGGAGTTTAGGTACGTACTTTTTAAAAAAAATTGAAAACATTCAAAATAAAGGCTTTTTCTGGAAAATACATTTAAGAGTGTGTTTGTAATGATATTACAAGTGTTTAGATTGGTTTGAGGCAACAATTCATGGCGTAAATGGATATCACCCAAAATGACGTACCTAAACTCCGAGTTTAGGTACGTACTTTAAAAAAAAAATTGAAATCATTCAAAATAAAGGCTTTTTCTGGAAAATACATTTAAGAGTGTGTTTGTAATGATATTACAAGTGTTTAGAGTGGTTTGAGGCCAAATCCATGGGAAAAATGGATTTAACCCAAAATGACGTACCTAAACTCCGAGTTTAGGTACGTACTTTTTAAAAAAAATTGAAAGCATTCAAAATAAAGGCTTTTTCTGGAAAATACATTTAAGAGTGTGTTTGTAATGATATTACAAGTGTTTAGATTGGTTTGAGGCAAAATTCATGGCGTAAATGGATATCACCCAAAATGACGTACCTAATCTCCGAGTTTAGGTACGTACTTTTAAAAAAAATTGAAATCATTCAAAATAAAGGTTTTTTCTGGAAAATACATTGAAGAGTGTGTTTGTAATGATATTACAAGTGTTTAGATTGGTTTGAGGCCAAATTCATGGCGAAAATGGATATCACCCAAAATGACGTACCTAAACTCCGAGTTTAGGTACGTACTTTTAAAAAAAATTGAAATCATTCAAAATAAAGGCTTTTTCTGGAAAATACATTTAAGAGTGTGTTTGTAATGATATTACAAGTGTTTAGAGTGGTTTAAGGCCAAATTCATGGGGAAAATGGATTTCACCCAAAATGACGTACCTAAACTCCCAGTTTAGGTACGTACTTTTAAAAAAAAATTGAAATCATTCAAAATAAAGGTTTTTTCTGGAAAATACATTGAAGAGTGTGTTTGTAATGATATTACAAGTGTTTAGATTGGTTTGAGGCCAAATTCATGGCGAAAATGGATATCACCCAAAATGACGTACCTAAACTCCGAGTTTAGGTACGTACTTTTAAAAAAAATTGAAATCATTCAAAATAAAGGCTTTTTCTGGAAAATACATTTAAGAGTGTGTTTGTAATGATATTACAAGTGTTTAGAGTGGTTTAAGGCAAAATTCATGGAGAAAATGGATTTAACCTAAAATGACGTACCTAAACTCCGAGTTTAGGTACGTACTTTTAAAAAAAAATTGAAATCATTCAAAATAAAGGCTTTTTCTGGAAAATACATTTAAGAGTGTGTTTGTAATGATATTACAAGTGTTTAGAGTGGTTTGAGGCCGAATTCATGGGGAAAATGGATTTAAACCAAAATAACGTACCTAAACTCCGAGTTTAGGTACGTACTTTTAAAAAAAAATTGAAAACATTCAAAATAAAGGCTTTTTCTGGAAAATACATTGAAGAGTGTGTTTGTAATGATATTACAAGTGTTTAGAGTGGTTTAAGGCAAAATTCATGGAGAAAATGGATTTAACCTAAAATGACGTACCTAAACTCCGAGTTTAGGTACGTACTTTTAAAAAAAAATTGAAATCATTCAAAATAAAGGCTTTTTCTGGAAAATACATTTAAGAGTGTGTTTGTAATGATATTACAAGTGTTTAGAGTGGTTTGAGGCCAAATTCATGGGGAAAATGGATTTAACCCAAAATGACGTACCTAAACTCCGAGTTTAGGTACGTACTTTTTAAAAAAAATTGAAAACATTCAAAATAAAGGCTTTTTCTGGAAAATACATTTAAGAGTGTGTTTGTAATGATATTACAAGTGTTTAGAGTGGTTTGAGGCCAAATTCATGGGGAAAATGGATTTAACCCAAAATGACGTACCTAAACTCGGAGTTTAGGTACGTACTTTTTAAAAAAAATTGAAAACATTCAAAATAAAGGCTTTTTCTGGAAAATACATTTAAGAGTGTGTTTGTAATGATATTACAAGTGTTTAGATTGGTTTGAGGCAAAATTCATGGCGTAAATGGATATCACCCAAAATGACGTACCTAAACTCCGAGTTTAGGTACGTACTTTTAAAAAAAAATTGAAATCATTCAAAATAAAGGCTTTTTCTGGAAAATACATTTAAGAGTGTGTTTGTAATGATATTACAAGTGTTTAGAGTGGTTTGAGGCCGAATTCATGGGGGAAATGGATTTAAACCAAAATAACGTACCTAAACTCCGAGTTTAGGTACGTACTTTTTAAAAAAAATTGAAAAAAATCAAAATAAAGGCTTTTTCTGGAAAAGACATTGAAGAGTGTGTTTGTAATGATATTACAAGTGTTTAGAGTGATTTGAGGCCGAATTCATGGGGAAAATGGATTTAAACCAAAATAACGTACCTAAACTCCCAGTTTAGGTACGTACTTTTAAAAAAAAATTGAAAACATTCAAAATAAAGGCTTTTCTGGAAAAGACATTGAAGAGTGTGTTTGTAATGATAATACAAGTGTTTAGAGTGGTTTGAGGCCAAATTCATGGGGAAAATGGATTTAACCCAAAATGACGTACCTAAACTCCGAGTTTAGGTACGTACTTTTTAAAAAAAATTGAAAACATTCAAAATAAAGGCTTTTTCTGGAAAATACATTGAAGAGTGTGTTTGTAATGATATTACAAGTGTTTAGATTGGTTTGAGGCAAAATTCATGGCGTAAATGGATATCACCCAAAATGACGTACCTAAACTCCGAGTTTAGGTACGTACTTTAAAAAAAAAATTGAAATCATTCAAAATAAAGGCTTTTTCTGGAAAATACATTTAAGAGTGTGTTTGTAATGATATTACAAGTGTTTAGAGTGGTTTGAGGCCAAATCCATGGGAAAAATGGATTTAACCCAAAATGACGTACCTAAACTCCGAGTTTAGGTACGTACTTTTTAAAAAAAATTGAAAGCATTCAAAATAAAGGCTTTTTCTGGAAAATACATTTAAGAGTGTGTTTGTAATGATATTACAAGTGTTTAGATTGGTTTGAGGCAAAATTCATGGCGTAAATGGATATCACCCAAAATGACGTACCTAAACTCCGAGTTTAGGTACGTACTTTTAAAAAAAATTGAAATCATTCAAAATAAAGGTTTTTTCTGGAAAATACATTGAAGAGTGTGTTTGTAATGATATTACAAGTGTTTAGATTGGTTTGAGGCCAAATTCATGGCGAAAATGGATATCACCCAAAATGACGTACCTAAACTCCGAGTTTAGGTACGTACTTTTAAAAAAAATTGAAATCATTCAAAATAAAGGCTTTTTCTGGAAAATACATTTAAGAGTGTGTTTGTAATGATATTACAAGTGTTTAGAGTGGTTTAAGGCCAAATTCATGGAGAAAATGGATTTAACCTAAAATGACGTACCTAAACTCCGAGTTTAGGTACGTACTTTTAAAAAAAAATTGAAATCATTCAAAATAAAGGTTTTTTCTGGAAAATACATTGAAGAGTGTGTTTGTAATGATATTACAAGTGTTTAGATTGGTTTGAGGCCAAATTCATGGCGAAAATGGATATCACCCAAAATGACGTACCTAAACTCCGAGTTTAGGTACGTACTTTTAAAAAAAATTGAAATCATTCAAAATAAAGGCTTTTTCTGGAAAATACATTGAAGAGTGTGTTTGTAATGATATTACAAGTGTTTAGAGTGGTTTAAGGCAAAATTCATGGAGAAAATGGATTTAACCTAAAATGACGTACCTAAACTCCGAGTTTAGGTACGTACTTTTAAAAAAAAATTGAAATCATTCAAAATAAAGGCTTTTTCTGGAAAATACATTTAAGAGTGTGTTTGTAATGATATTACAAGTGTTTAGAGTGGTTTGAGGCCGAATTCATGGGGAAAATGGATTTAAACCAAAATAACGTACCTAAACTCCGAGTTTAGGTACGTACTTTTTTGAAAAAAATTGAAAAAAATCAAAATAAAGGCTTTTTCTGGAAAAGACATTGAAGAGTGTGTTTGTAATGATATTACAAGTGTTTAGAGTGATTTGAGGCCGAATTCATGGGGAAAATGGATTTAAACCAAAATAACGTACCTAAACTCCCAGTTTAGGTACGTACTTTTAAAAAAAAATTTAAAACATTCAAAATAAAGGCTTTTCTGGAAAAGACATTGAAGAGTGTGTTTGTAATGATAATACAAGTGTTTAGAGTGGTTTGAGGCCGAATTCATGGGGAAAATGGATTTAACCCAAAATGACGTACCTAAACTCGGAGTTTAGGTACGTACTTTTTAAAAAAAATTGAAAACATTCAAAATAAAGGCTTTTTCTGGAAAATACATTTAAGAGTGTGTTTGTAATGATATTACAAGTGTTTAGATTGGTTTGAGGCAAAATTCATGGCGTAAATGGATATCACCCAAAATGACGTACCTAAACTCCGAGTTTAGGTACGTACTTTTAAAAAAAAATTGAAATCATTCAAAATAAAGGCTTTTTCTGGAAAATACATTTAAGAGTGTGTTTGTAATGATATTACAAGTGTTTAGAGTGGTTTGAGGCCGAATTCATGGGGAAAATGGATTTAAACCAAAATAACGTACCTAAACTCCGAGTTTAGGTACGTACTTTTTTGAAAAAAATTGAAAAAAATCAAAATAAAGGCTTTTTCTGGAAAAGACATTGAAGAGTGTGTTTGTAATGATATTACAAGTGTTTAGAGTGATTTGAGGCCGAATTCATGGGGAAAATGGATTTAAACCAAAATAACATACCTAAACTCCCAGTTTAGGTACGTACTTTTAAAAAAAAATTGAAAACATTCAAAATAAAGGCTTTTCTGGAAAAGACATTGAAGAGTGTGTTTGTAATGATAATACAAGTGTTTAGAGTGGTTTGAGGCCAAATTCATGGGGAAAATGGATTTAACCCAAAATGACGTACCTAAACTCGGAGTTTAGGTACGTATTTTTTAAAAAAAATTGAAAACATTCAAAATAAAGGCTTTTTCTGGAAAATACATTTAAGAGTGTGTTTGTAATGATATTACAAGTGTTTAGATTGGTTTGAGGCAAAATTCATGGCGTAAATGGATATCACCCAAAATGACGTACCTAAACTCCGAGTTTAGGTACGCTCTTTTAAAAAAAAATTGAAATCATTCAAAATAAAGGCTTTTTCTGGAAAATACATTTAAGAGTGTGTTTGTAATGATATTACAAGTGTTTAGAGTGGTTTGAGGCCAAATTCATGGGAAAATGGATTTAACCCAAAATGACGTACCTAAACTCCGAGTTTAGGTACGTACTTTTTAAAAAAAATTGAAAGCATTCAAAATAAAGGCTTTTTCTGGAAAATACATTTAAGAGTGTGTTTGTAATGATATTACAAGTGTTTAGATTGGTTTGAGGCAAAATTCATGGCGTAAATGGATATCACCCAAAATGACGTACCTAAACTCCGAGTTTAGGTACGTACTTTTAAAAAAAATTGAAATCATTCAAAATAAAGTTTTTTTCTGGAAAATACATTGAAGAGTGTGTTTGTAATGATAGTACAAGTGTTTAGATTGGTTTGAGGCCAAATTCATGGCGAAAATGGATATCACCCAAAATGACGTACCTAAACTCCGAGTTTAGGTACGTACTTTTAAAAAAAATTGAAATCATTCAAAATAAAGGCTTTTTCTGGAAAATACATTTAAGAGTGTGTTTGTAATGATATTACAAGTGTTTAGAGTGGTTTAAGGCAAAATTCATGGAGAAAATGGATTTAACCTAAAATGACGTACCTAAACTCCAAGTTTAGGTACGTAATTTTTAAAAAAAATAGAAACAATTCTAAATAAAGGCTTTTTCTGGAAAAGACATTTAAGAGTGTTTTTGTAATGATATTACAAGTGTTTAGAGTGGTTTAAGGCCAAATTCATGGGGAAAATGGATTTAACCCAAAATGACGTACCTAAACTCCAAGTTTAGGTACGTACTTTATTCAAAAAAATTCAAAACATTCAAAATAAAGGCTTTTTCTGGAAAATACATTTAAGAGTGGGTTTGTAATGATATTACAAGTGTTTAGAGTGGTTTGAGGCCAAATTCATGGGGAAAATGGATTTAAACCAAAATAAAGTACCTAAACTCCGAGTTTAGGTACGTACTTTTTAAAAGAAAATTGAAAAAATTCAAAATAAAGGCTTTTTCTGGAAAAGACATTGAAGAGTGTGCTTGTAATGATATTACAAGTGTTTAGAGTGATTTGAGGCCGAATTCATGGGGAAAATGGATTTAAACCAAAATAACGTACCTAAACTCCCAGTTTAGGTACGTACTTTTAAAAAAAAATAGAAAACATTCAAAATAAAGGCTTTTTTCTGAAAAAGACATTTAAGAGTTTTTTTGTAATGATATTACAAGTGTTTAGAGTGGTTTAAGGCCAAATTCATGGGGAAAATGGATTTAACCCAAAATGACGTACCTAAACTCCGAGTTTAGATACGTACTTGTTAAAAAAAAATTAGCAAAAATTCAAAATAAAGGCTTTTTCTGGAAAAGATATTTAAGAGTGTGTTTGTAATGACATTACAAGTGTTTAGAGTGGTTTGAGGCCAAATTCATGGGGAAAATGGATTTAACCCAAAATGACGTACCTAAACTCCGAGTTGAGGTATGTATTTAAAAAAAAAATTGAAAACATTCAAAATAAAGGCTTTTTCTGGAAAAAGACATTGAAGAGTGTGTTTGTAATGATATTACAAGTGTTTAGAGTGATTTGAGGCCGAATTCATGGGGAAAATGGATTTAAACCAAAATAACGTACCTAAACTCCGAGTTTAGGTACGTACTTTTAAAAAAAAATAGAAAACATTCAAAATAAAGGCTTTTTTCTGAAAAAGACATTTAAGAGTGTTTTTGTAATGATATTACAAGTGTTTAGAGTGGTTTAAGGCCAAATTCATGGGGAAAATGGATTTAACCCAAAATGACGTACCTAAACTCCCAGTTTAGGTACGTACTTTATTCAAAAAAATTGAAAAAAATCAAAATAAAGGCTTTTTCTGGAAAATACATTGAAGAGTATGTTTGTAATGATATTACAAGTGTTTAGAGTGGTTTGAGGCCAAATTCATGGGGAAAATGGAATTTAACCAAAATAACGTACCTAAACTCCCAGTTTAGGTACGTACTTTTTAAAAAAAAATTGAAATCATTCAAAATAAAGGCTTTTTCTGGAAAATACATTTAAGAGTGTGTTTGTAATGATATTACAAGTGTTTAGAGTGGTTTGAGGCCAAATTCATGGGAAAAATGGATTTAACCCAAAATGACGTACCTAAACTCCGAGTTTAGGTACGTACTTTTTAAAAAAAATTGAAAGCATTCAAAATAAAGGCTTTTTCTGGAAAATACATTTAAGAGTGTGTTTGTAATGATATTACAAGTGTTTAGATTGGTTTGAGGCAAAATTCATGGCGTAAATGGATATCACCCAAAATGACGTACCTAAACTCCGAGTTTAGGTACGTACTTTTAAAAAAAATTGAAATCATTCAAATAAAGGTTTTTTCTGGAAAATACATTGAAGAGTGTGTTTGTAATGATATTACAAGTGTTTAGATTGGTTTGAGGCCAAATTCATGGCGAAAATGGATATCACCCAAAATGACGTACCTAAACTCCGAGTTAGGTACGTACTTTTAAAAAAAATTGAAAACATTCAAAATAAAGGCTTTCTTCTGGAAAATACATTTAAGAGTGTGTTTGTAATGATATTACAAGTGTTTAGAGTGGTTTAAGGCAAAATTCATGGAGAAAATGGATTTACCTAAAATGCCGTACCTAAACTCCAAGTTTAGGTACGTATTTTTAAAAAAATAGAAACAATTCTAATAAAGGCTTTTTCTGGAAAAGACATTTAAGAGTGTTTTTGTAATGATATTACAAGTGTTTAGAGTGGTTTAAGGCCAAATTCATGGGGAAATTGATTTAACCCAAAATGACGTACCTAAACTCCAAGTTTAGGTACGTACTTTATTCAAAAAAAATTCAAACATTCAAAATAAAGGCTTTTTCTGGAAAATACATTTAAGAGTGGGTTTGTAATGATATTACAAGTGTTTAGAGTGGTTTGAGGGCAAATTCATGGGGAAAATGGATTTAAACCAAAATAAAGTACCTAAACTCCGAGTTTAGGTACGTACTTTTAAAAAAAAATTGAAAACATTCAAAATAAAGGCTTTTCTGGAAAAGACATTGAAGAGTGTGTTTGTAATGATATTACAAGTGTTTAGAGTGGTTTAAGGCAAAATTCATGGAGAAAATGGATTTAACCTAAAATGACGAACCTAAACTCCGAGTTTAGGTACGTACTTTATACAAAAAAATTGAAAAAATTCAAAATAAAGGCTTTTTCTGGAAAATACATTGAAGAGTGTGTTTCTAATGATATTACAAGTGTTTAGAGTGGTTTGAGGCCAAATTCATGGGGAAAATGGAATTAAACCAAAATAACGTACCTAAACTCCGAGTTTAGGTACGTACTTTTTTAAAGAAAATTGAAAAATTCAAAATAAAGGCTTTTCTGGAAAAGACATTGAAGAGTGTGTTTGTAATGATATTACAAGTGTTTAGAGTGATTTGAGGCCGAATTCATGGGGAAAATGGAATTAAACCAAAATAACGTACCTAAACTCCGAGTTTAGGTACGTACTTTTAAAAAAAAATAGAAAACATTCAAAATAAAGGCTTTTTTCTGAAAAAGACATTTAAGAGTTTTTTTTGTAATGATATTACAAGTGTTTAGAGTGGTTTAAGGCCAAATTCATGGGAAAATGGATTTAACCCAAAATGACGTACCTAAACTCCGAGTTTAGATACGTACTTGTTAAAAAAAAATTAGCAAAAATTCAAAATAAAGGCTTTTTCTGGAAAAGATATTTAAGAGTGTGTTTGTAATGACATTACAAGTGTTTAGAGTGGTTTGAGGCCAAATTCATGGGGAAAATGGATTTAACCCAAAATGACGTACCTAAACTCCGATTTGAGGTACGTACTTTAAAAAAAAAATTGAAAACATTCAAAATAAAGGCTTTTTCTGGAAAAAGACATTGAAGAGTGTGTTTGTAATGATATTACAAGTGTTTAGAGTGATTTGAGGCCGAATTCATGGGGAAAATGGATTTAAACCAAAATAACGTACCTAAACTCCGAGTTTAGGTACGTACTTTTAAAAAAAAATAGAAAACATTCAAATAAAGGCTTTTTTCTGAAAAAGACATTTAAGAGTGTTTTTGTAATGATATTACAAGTGTTTAGAGTGGTTTAAGGCCAAATTCATGGGGAAAATGGATTTAACCCAAAATGACGTACCTAAACTCCCAGTTTAGGTACGTACTTTATTCAAAAAAATTGAAAAAATTCAAAATAAAGGCTTTTTCTGGAAAATACATTGAAGAGTATGTTTTGTTAATGATATTACAAGTGTTTAGAGTGGTTTGAGGGCCAAATTCATGGGGAAAATGGAATTTAACCAAAATAACGTACTAAACTCCCAGTTTAGGTACGTACTTTTTAAAAGAAAATTGAAAAAATTCAAAATAAAGGCTTTTTCTGGAAAAGACATTGAAGAGTGTGTTTGTAATGATATTACCAAGTGTTTAGAGTGATTTGAGGCCGAATTCATGGGGGAAAATGGATTTAAACCAAAATAACGTACCTAAACTCCGAGTTTAGGTACGTACTTTTTTGAAAAAAAATTGAAAAAAATCAAAATAAAGGCTTTTTTCTGGAAAATACATTGAAGAGTGTGTTTGTAATGATATTACAAGTGTTTAGGAGTGGTTTAAGGCAAAATTCATGGAGGAGAAATGGATTTAACCTAAAATGACGAACCTAAACTCCGAGTTTAGGTACGTACTTTATACAAAAAAATTGAAAAAATTCAAAATAAAGGCTTTTTCTGGAAAATACATTGAAGAGTGTGTTTGTAATGATATTACAAGTGTTTAGAGTGGTTTAAGGCAAAATTCATGGAGAAAATGGATTTAACCTAAAATGACGTACCTAAACTCCGAGTTTAGGTACGTAATTTTAAAAAAAAATAGAAACAATTCTGCCTTAAACCACTCTAAACACTTGTAATATCATTACAAACACACTCTTCAATGTATTTTCCAGAAAAAGCCTTTATTTTGAATGTTTTCAATTTTTTTTTAAAAGTACGTACCTAAACTGGGAGTTTAGGTACGTTATTTTGGTTTAAATCCATTTTCCCCATGAATTCGGCCTCAAATCACTCTAAACACTTGTAATATCATTACAAACACACTCTTCAATGTATTTTCCAGAAAAAGCCTTTATTTTGATTTTTTTCAATTTTTTTCAAAAAAGTACGTACCTAAACTGGGGAGTTTAGGTACGGTTATTTTGGTTTAAATCCATTTTCCCCATGAATTCGGCCTCAAATCACTCTAAACACTTGTAATATCATTACAAACACACTCTTCAATGTCTTTTCCAGAAAAAGCCTTTATTTTGAATTTTTTCAATTTTCTTTTAAAAGTACGTACCTAAACTGGGAGTTTAGGTACGTTATTTTGGTTAAATTCCATTTTCCCCATGAATTTGGCCTCAAACCACTCTAAACACTTGTAATATCATTACAAACATACTCTTCAATGTATTTTCCAGAAAAAGCCTTTATTTTGAATTTTTTCAATTTTTTTTGAATAAAGTACGTACCTAAACTGGGAGTTTAGGTACGTCATTTTGGGTTAAATCCATTTTCCCATGAATTTGGCCTTAAACCACTCTAAACACTTGTAATATCATTACAAAAACACTCTTAAATGTCTTTTTCAGAAAAAAGCCTTTATTTTGAATGTTTTCTATTTTTTTTAAAAGTACGTACCTAAACTCGGAGTTTAGGTACGTTATTTTGGTTTAAATCCATTTTCCCCATGAATTCGGCCTCAAATCACTCTAAACACTTGTAATATCATTACAAACACACTCTTCAATGTCTTTTTCCAGAAAAAGCCTTTATTTTGAATGTTTTCAATTTTTTTTTTAAAGTACGTACCTCAACTCGGAGTTTAGGTACGTCATTTTGGGTTAAATCCATTTTCCCCATGAATTTGGCCTTAAACCACTCTAAACACTTGTAATATCATTACAAAAACACTCTTAAATGTCTTTTCCAGAAAAAGCCTTTATTTTGAATGTTTTCAATTTTTTTTTTAAAGTACGTACCTCAACTCGGAGTTTAGGTACGTCATTTTGGGTTAAATCCATTTTCCCCATGAATTTGGCCTCAAACCACTCTAAACACTTGTAATGTCATTACAAACACACTCTTAAATATCTTTTCCAGAAAAAGCCTTTATTTTGAATTTTTGCTAATTTTTTTTTAACAAGTACGTATCTAAACTCGGAGTTTAGGTACGTCATTTTGGGTTAAATCCATTTTCCCCATGAATTTGGCCTTAAACCACTCTAAACACTTGTAATATCATTACAAAAAAACTCTTAAATGTCTTTTTCAGAAAAAAGCCTTTATTTTGAATGTTTTCTATTTTTTTTTAAAAGTACGTACCTAAACTCGGAGTTAAGGTACGTTATTTTGGTTTAAATCCATTTTCCCCATGAATTCGGCCTCAAATCACTCTAAACACTTGTAATATCATTACAAACACACTCTTCAATGTCTTTTCCAGAAAAAGCCTTTATTTTGAATTTTTTCAATTTTCTTTTAAAAAGTACGTACCTAAACTGGGAGTTTAGGTACGTTATTTTGGTTTAATTCCATTTTCCCCATGAATTTGGCCTCAAACCACTCTAAACACTTGTAATATCATTAGAAACACACTCTTCAATGTATTTTCCAGAAAAAGCCTTTATTTGAATTTTTCAATTTTTTGTATAAAGTACGTACCTAAACTCGGAGTTTAGGTTCGTCATTTTAGGTTAAATCCATTTTCTCCATGAATTTTGCCTTAAACCACTCTAAACACTTGTAATATCATTACAAACACACTCTTCAATGTCTTTTCCAGAAAAGCCTTTATTTTGAATGTTTTCAATTTTTTTTTAAAAGTACGTACCTAAACTCGGAGTTTAGGTACTTTATTTTGGTTTAAATCCATTTTCCCCATGAATTTGGCCTCAAACCACTCTAAACACTTGTAATATCATTACAAACCCACTCTTAAATGTATTTTCCAGGAAAAAGCCTTTATTTTGAATGTTTTGAATTTTTTTGAATAAAGTACGTACCTAAACTTGGAGTTTAGGTACGTCATTTTGGTTTAAATCCATTTTCCCCATGAATTTGGCCTTAAACCACTCTAAACACTTGTAATATCATTACAAAAACACTCTTAAATGTCTTTTCCAGAAAAGCCTTTATTTAGAATTGTTTCTATTTTTTTTAAAAATTACGTACCTAAACTTGGAGTTTAGGTACGTCATTTTAGGTTAAATCCATTTTCTCCATGAATTTTGCCTTAAACCACTCTAAACACTTGTAATATCATTACAAACACACTCTTAAATGTATTTTCCAGAAAAAGCCTTTATTTTGAATGATTTCAATTTTTTTTAAAAGTACGTACCTAAACTCGGAGTTTAGGTACGTCATTTTGGGTGATATCCATTTTCGCCATGAATTTGGCCTCAAACCAATCTAAACACTTGTAATATCATTACAAACACACTCTTCAATGTATTTTCCAGAAAAAACTTTATTTTGAATGAATTTCAATTTTTTTTAAAAGTACGTACCTAAACTCGGAGTTTAGGTACGTCATTTTGGTGATATCCATTTACGCCATGAATTTTGCCTCAAACCAATCTAAACACTTGTAATATCATTACAAACACACTCTTAAATGTATTTTCCAGAAAAAGCCTTTATTTTGAATGATTTCAATTTTTTTTAAAAGTACGTACCTAAACTCGGAGTTTAGGTACGTCATTTTGGGTGATATCCATTTACGCCATGAATTTTGCCTCAAACCAATCTAAACACTTGTAATATCATTACAAACACACTCTTAAATGTATTTTTCCAGAAAAAGCCTTTATTTGAATGCTTTCAATTTTTTTTAAAAAGTACGTACCTAAACTCGGAGTTTAGGTACGTCATTTTGGGTTAAATCCATTTTTCCCATGAATTTGGCCTCAAACCACTCTAAACACTTGTAATATCATTACAAACACACTCTTAAATGTATTTTCCAGAAAAAGCCTTTATTTTGAATGATTTCAATTTTTTTTTAAAAGTACGTACCTAAACTCGGAGTTTAGGTACGTCATTTTGGGTGATATCCATTTACGCCATGAATTTTGCCTCAAACCAATCTAAACACTTGTAATATCATTACAAACACACTCTTAAATGTATTTTCCAGAAAAAGCCTTTATTTTGAATGTTTTCAATTTTTTTTAAAAAGTACGTACCTAAACTCCGAGTTTAGGTACGTCATTTTGGGTTAAATCCATTTTCCCCATGAATTTGGCCTCAAACCACTCTAAACACATGTATTATCATTACAAACACACTCTTCAATGTCTTTTCCAGAAAAGCCTTTATTTTGAATGTTTTCAATTTTTTTTTAAAAGTACGTACCTAAACTGGGAGTTTAGGTATGTTATTTTGGTTTAAATCCATTTTCCCCATGAATTCGGCCTCAAATCACTCTAAACACTTGTAATATCATTACAAACACACTCTTCAATGTCTTTTCCAGAAAAAGCCTTTATTTTGATTTTTTTCAATTTTTTTCAAAAAAGTACGTACCTAAACTCGGAGTTTAGGTACGTTATTTTGGTTTAAATCCATTTTCCCCATGAATTCGGCCTCAAACCACTCTAAACACTTGTAATATCATTACAAACACACTCTTAAATGTATTTTCCAGAAAAAGCCTTTATTTTGAATGATTTCAATTTTTTTTTAAAAGTACGTACCTAAACTCCGAGTTTAGGTACGTCATTTTAGGTTAAATCCATTTTCTCCATGAATTTTGCCTTAAACCACTCTAAACACTTGTAATATCATTACAAACACACTCTTAAATGTATTTTCCAGAAAAAGCCTTTATTTTGAATGATTTCAATTTTTTTTAAAAGTACGTACCTAAACTCGGAGTTTAGGTACGTCATTTTGGGTGATATCCATTTTCGCCATTAATTTGGCCTCAAACCAATCTAAACACTTGTAATATCATTACAAACACACTCTTCAATGTATTTTCCAGAAAAAACCTTTATTTTGAATGATTTCAATTTTTTTTAAAAGTACGTACCTAAACTCGGAGTTTAGGTACGTCATTTTGGGTGATATCCATTTACGCCATGAATTTTGCCTCAAACCAATCTAAACACTTGTAATATCATTACAAACACACTCTTAAATGTATTTTCCAGAAAAAGCCTTTATTTTGAATGCTTTCAATTTTTTTTAAAAAGTACGTACCTAAACTCGGAGTTTAGGTACGTCATTTTGGGTTAAATCCATTTTTCCCATGAATTTGGCCTCAAACCACTCTAAACACTTGTAATATCATTACAAACACACTCTTAAATGTATTTTCCAGAAAAAGCCTTTATTTTGAATGATTTCAATTTTTTTTTAAAAGTACGTACCTAAACTCGGAGTTTAGGTACGTCATTTTGGGTGATATCCATTTACGCCATGAATTTTGCCTCAAACCAATCTAAACACTTGTAATATCATTACAAACACACTCTTAAATGTATTTTCCAGAAAAAGCCTTTATTTTGAATGTTTTCAATTTTTTTTAAAAAGTACGTACCTAAACTCCGAGTTTAGGTACGTCATTTTGGGTTAAATCCATTTTCCCCATGAATTTGGCCTCAAACCACTCTAAACACTTGTATTATCATTACAAACACACTCTTCAATGTCTTTTCCAGAAAAGCCTTTATTTTGAATGTTTTCAATTTTTTTTTAAAAGTACGTACCTAAACTGGGAGTTTAGGTACGTTATTTTGGTTTAAATCCATTTTCCCCATGAATTCGGCCTCAAATCACTCTAAACACTTGTAATATCATTACAAACACACTCTTCAATGTCTTTTCCAGAAAAAGCCTTTATTTTGATTTTTTTCAATTTTTTTCAAAAAAGTACGTACCTAAACTCGGAGTTTAGGTACGTTATTTTGGTTTAAATCCATTTTCCCCATGAATTCGGCCTCAAACCACTCTAAACACTTGTAATATCATTACAAACACACTCTTAAATGTATTTTCCAGAAAAAGCCTTTATTTTGAATGATTTCAATTTTTTTTTAAAAGTACGTACCTAAACTCGGAGTTTAGGTACGTCATTTTGGGTGATATCCATTTACGCCATGAATTTTGCCTCAAACCACTCTAAACACTTGTAATATCATTACAAACACACTCTTAAATGTATTTTCCAGAAAAAGCCTTTATTTTGAATGTTTTCAATTTTTTTTAAAAAGTACGTACCTAAACTCGGAGTTTAGGTACGTCATTTTGGGTTAAATCCATTTTCCCCATGAATTTGGCCTCAAACCACTCTAAACACTTGTATTATCATTACAAACACACTCTTCAATGTCTTTTCCAGAAAAGCCTTTATTTTGAATGTTTTCAATTTTTTTTTAAAAGTACGTACCTAAACTGGGAGTTTAGGTACGTTATTTTGGTTTAAATCCATTTTCCCCATGAATTCGGCCTCAAATCACTCTAAACACTTGTAATATCATTACAAACACACTCTTCAATGTCTTTTCCAGAAAAAGCCTTTATTTTGATTTTTTTCAATTTTTTTCAAAAAAGTACGTACCTAAACTCGGAGTTTAGGTACGTCATTTTGGGTGATATCCATTTACGCCATGAATTTTGCCTCAAACCACTCTAAACACTTGTAATATCATTACAAACACACTCTTAAATGTATTTTCCAGAAAAAGCCTTTATTTTGAATGATTTCAATTTTTTTTTAAAAGTACGTACCTAAACTCGGAGTTTAGGTACGTCATTTTGGGTGATATCCATTTACGCCATGAATTTTGCCTCAAACCAATCTAAACACTTGTAATATCATTACAAACACACTCTTAAATGTATTTTCCAGAAAAAGCCTTTATTTTGAATGTTTTCAATTTTTTTTAAAAAGTACGTACCTAAACTCCGAGTTTAGGTACGTCATTTTGGGTTAAATCCATTTTCCCCATGAATTTGGCCTCAAACCACTCTAAACACTTGTATTATCATTACAAACACACTCTTCAATGTCTTTTCCAGAAAAGCCTTTATTTTGAATGTTTTCAATTTTTTTTTAAAAGTACGTACCTAAACTGGGAGTTTAGGTATGTTATTTTGGTTTAAATCCATTTTCCCCATGAATTCGGCCTCAAATCACTCTAAACACTTGTAATATCATTACAAACACACTCTTCAATGTCTTTTCCAGAAAAAGCCTTTATTTTGATTTTTTTCAATTTTTTTCAAAAAAGTACGTACCTAAACTCGGAGTTTAGGTACGTTATTTTGGTTTAAATCCATTTTCCCCATGAATTCGGCCTCAAACCACTCTAAACACTTGTAATATCATTACAAACACACTCTTAAATGTATTTTCCAGAAAAAGCCTTTATTTTGAATGATTTCAATTTTTTTTTAAAAGTACGTACCTAAACTCGGAGTTTAGGTACGTCATTTTAGGTTAAATCCATTTTCTCCATGAATTTTGCATTAAACCACTCTAAACACTTGTAATATCATTACAAACACACTCTTAAATGTATTTTCCAGAAAAAGCCTTTATTTTGAATGATTTCAATTTTTTTTAAAAGTACGTACCTAAACTCGGAGTTTAGGTACGTCATTTTGGGTGATATCCATTTTCGCCATTAATTTGGCCTCAAACCAATCTAAACACTTGTAATATCATTACAAACACACTCTTCAATGTATTTTCCAGAAAAAACCTTTATTTTGAATGATTTCAATTTTTTTTAAAAGTACGTACCTAAACTCGGAGTTTAGGTACGTCATTTTGGGTGATATCCATTTACGCCATGAATTTTGCCTCAAACCAATCTAAACACTTGTAATATCATTACAAACACACTCTTAAATGTATTTTCCAGAAAAAGCCTTTATTTTGAATGCTTTCAATTTTTTTTTAAAAGTACGTACCTAAACTCGGAGTTTAGGTACGTCATTTTGGGTTAAATCCATTTTCCCCATGAATTTGGCCTCAAACCACTCTAAACACTTGTAATATCATTACAAACACACTCTTAAATGTATTTTCCAGAAAAAGCCTTTATTTTGAATGATTTCAATTTTTTTTTAAAAGTACGTACCTAAACTCGGAGTTTAGGTACGTCATTTTGGGTGATATCCATTTACGCCATGAATTTTGCCTCAAACCAATCTAAACACTTGTAATATCATTACAAACACACTCTTAAATGTATTTTCCAGAAAAAGCCTTTATTTTGAATGTTTTCATTTTTTTTTAAAAAGTACGTACCTAAACTCCGAGTTTAGGTACGTCATTTTGGGTTAAATCCATTTTCCCCATGAATTTGGCCTCAAACCACTCTAAACACTTGTATTATCATTACAAACAAACTCTTAAATGTCTTTTCCAGAAAAGCCTTTATTTTGAATGTTTTCAATTTTTTTTTTAAAAGTACGTACCTAAACTGGAGTTTAGGTACGTTATTTTGGTTTAAATCCATTTTCCCCATGAATTCGGCCTCAAATCACTCTAAACACTTGTAATATCATTACAAACACACTCTTCAATGTCTTTTCCAGAAAAAGCCTTTATTTTGATTTTTTCAATTTTTTTCAAAAAAGTACGTACCTAAACTCGGAGTTTAGGTACGTTATTTTGGTTTAAATCCATTTTCCCCATGAATTCGGCTCAAACCACTCTAAACACTTGTAATATCATTACAAACACACTCTTAAATGTATTTTCCAGAAAAAGCCTTTATTTTGAATGATTTCAATTTTTTTTAAAAGTACGTACCTAAACTCCGAGTTTAGGTACGTCATTTTGGGTGATATCCATTTACGCCATGAATTTTGCCTCAAACCAATCTAAACACTTGTAATATCATTACAAACACACTCTTAAATGTATTTTCCAGAAAAAGCCTTTATTTTGAATGTTTTCAATTTTTTTTAAAAAGTACGTACCTAAACTCCGAGTTTAGGTACGTCATTTTGGGTTAAATCCATTTTCCCCATGAATTTGGCCTCAAACCACTCTAAACACTTGTATTATCATTACAAACACACTCTTCAATGTCTTTTCCAGAAAAGCCTTTATTTTGAATGTTTTCAATTTTTTTTTAAAAGTACGTACCTAAACTTGGAGTTTAGGTACGTTATTTTGGTTTAAATCCATTTTCCCCATGAATTCGGCCTCAAATCACTCTAAACACTTGTAATATCATTACAAACACACTCTTCAATGTCTTTTCCAGAAAAGCCTTTATTTGATTTTTTTCAATTTTTTTCAAAAAAGTACGTACCTAAACTCGGAGTTTAGGTACGTTATTTTGGTTTAAATCCATTTTCCCCATGAATTCGGCCTCAAATCACTCTAAACACTTGTAATATCATTACAAACACACTCTTCAATGTCTTTTCCAGAAAAAGCCTTTATTTTGAATTTTTTTCAATTTTCTTTTAAAAAGTACGTACCTAAACTGGGAGTTTAGGTACGTTATTTTGGTTAAATTCCATTTTCCCCATGAATTTGGCCTCAAACCACTCTAAACACTTGTAATATCATTACAAACACACTCTTTAATGTATTTTCCAGAAAAAGCCTTTATTTTGATTTTTTTCAATTTTTTTTGTATAAAGTACGTACCTAAACTCGGAGTTTAGGTTCGTCATTTTAGGTTAAATCCATTTTCTCCATGAATTTTGCCTTAAACCACTCTAAACACTTGTAATATCATTACAAACACACTCTTAAATGTATTTTCCAGAAAAGCCTTTATTTTGAATTTTTTCAATTTTTTTTAAAAAGTACGTACCTAAACTCGGAGTTTACATGTAGGTACGTCATTTTGGGTTAAATCCATTTTCCCCATGAATTTGGCCTCAAACCACTCTAAACACTTGTAATATCATTACAAACACACTCTTCAATGTCTTTTCCAGAAAAGCCTTTATTTTGAATGTTTTCAATTTTTTTTTTAAAAGTACGTACCTAAACGGGAGTTTAGGTACGTTATTTTGGTTTAAATCCATTTTCCCCATGAATTTGGCCTCAAACCACTCTAAACACTTGTAAAACCCACTCTTAAATGTATTTTCCAGAAAAAGCCTTTATTTTGAATGTTTTGAATTTTTTTGAATAAAGTACGTCCCTAAACTTGGAGTTTAGGTACGTCATTTTGGGTTAAATCCATTTTCCCCATGAATTTGGCCTTAAACCACTCTAAACACTTGTAATATCATTACAAAAACACTCTTAAATGTCTTTTCCAGAAAAAGCCTTTATTTAGAATTGTTTCTATTTTTTTTTTAAATTACTTACCGAAACTCGGAGTTTAGGTACGTCATTTTAGGTTAAATCCATTTTCTCCATGAATTTTGCCTTAAACCACTCTAAACACTTGTAATATCATTACAAACACACTCTTCAATGTCTTTTCCAGAAAAGCCTTTATTTTGAATGTTTTCAATTTTTTTTTAAAAGTACGTACCTAAACTGGGAGTTTAGGTACGTTATTTTGGTTTAAATCCAGTTTTCCCCATGAATTTGGCCTCAAACCACTCTAAACACTTGTAAAACCCACTCTTAAATGTATTTTCCAGAAAAAGCCTTTATTTGAATGTTTTGAATTTTTTTGATAAAGTACGTACCTAAACTTGGAGTTTAGGAACGTCATTTTGGGTTAAATCCATTTTCCCCATGAATTTGGCCTTAAACCACTCTAAACACTTGTAATATCATTACAAAAACATTCTTAAATGTCTTTTCCAGAAAAAGCCTTTATTTAGAATTGTTTCTATTTTTTTTAAAAATTACGTACCTAAACTCGGAGTTTAGGTACGTCATTTTAGGTTAAATCCATTTTCTCCATGAATTTTGCCTTAAACCACTCTAAACACTTGTAATATCATTACAAACACACTCTTAAATGTATTTTCCAGAAAAAGCCTTTATTTTGAATGTTTTCAATTTTTTTTAAAAAGTACGTACCTAAACTCGGAGTTTAGGTACGTCATTTTGGGTGATATCCATTTTCGCCATGAATTTTGCCTCAAACCAATCTAAACACTTGTAATATCATTACAAACACACTCTTCAATGTATTTTCCAGAAAAAGCCTTTATTTTGAATTTTTTAATTTTTTTTGTATAAAGTACGTACCTAAACTCGGAGTTTAGGTTCGTCATTTTAGGTTAAATCCATTTTCTCCATAAATTTGGCCTTAAACCACTCTAAACACTTGTAATATCATTACAAACACACTCTTCAATGTATTTTCCAGAAAAAGCCTTTATTTTGAATGATTTCAATTTTTTTTTAAAAGTACGTACCTAAACTCGGAGTTTAGGTACGTCATTTTGGGTGATATCCATTTACGCCATGAATTTTGCCTCAAACCAATCTAAACACTTGTAATATCATTACAAACACACTCTTAAATGTATTTTCCAGAAAAAGCCTTTATTTTGAATGTTTTCAATTTTTTTTAAAAAGTACGTACCTAAACTCCGAGTTTAGGTACGTCATTTTGGGTTAAATCCATTTTCCCCATGAATTTTCCTCAAACCACTCTAAACACTTGTATTATCATTACAAACACACTCTTCAATGTCTTTTCCAGAAAAGCCTTTATTTTGAATGTTTTCAATTTTTTTTGAAAAGTACGTACCTAAACTGGGAGTTTAGGTACGTTATTTTGGTTTAAATCCATTTTCCCCATGAATTCGGCCTCAAATCACTCTAAACACTTGTAATATCATTACAAACACACTCTTCAATGTCTTTTCCAGAAAAAGCCTTTATTTTGATTTTTTTCAATTTTTTTCAAAAAAGTACGTATACCTAAACTCGGAGTTTAGGTACGTTATTTTGGTTTAAATCCATTTTCCCCATGAATTCGGCCTCAAATCACTCTAAACACTTGTAATATCATTACAAACACACTCTTCAATGTCTTTTCCAGAAAAAGCCTTTATTTTGAATTTTTTTCAATTTTCTTTTAAAAAGTACGTACCTAAACTGGGAGTTTAGGTACGTTATTTTGGTTAAATTCCATTTTCCCCATGAATTTGGCCTCAAACCACTCTAAACACTTGTAATATCATTACAAACACACTCTTCAATGTATTTTCCAGAAAAAGCCTTTATTTTGATTTTTTTCAATTTTTTTGTATAAAGTACGTACCTAAACTCGGAGTTTAGGTTCGTCATTTTAGGTTAAATCCATTTTCTCCATGAATTTTGCCTTAAACCACTCTAAACACTTGTAATATCATTACAAACACACTCTTAAATGTATTTTCCAGAAAAGCCTTTATTTTGAATGTTTTCAATTTTTTTTAAAAAGTACGTACCTAAACTCGGAGTTTACATGTAGGTACGTCATTTTGGGTTAAATCCATTTTCCCCATGAATTTGGCCTCAAACCACTCTAAACACTTGTAATATCATTACAAACACACTCTTCAATGTCTTTTCCAGAAAAGCCTTTATTTTGAATGTTTTCAATTTTTTTTTAAAAGTACGTACCTAAACTGGGAGTTTAGGTACGTTATTTTGGTTTAAATCCATTTTCCCCATGAATTTGGCCTCAAACCACTCTAAACACTTGTAAAACCCACTCTTAAATGTATTTTCCAGAAAAAGCCTTTATTTTGAATGTTTTGAATTTTTTTGAATAAAGTACGTCCCTAAACTTGGAGTTTAGGTACGTCATTTTGGGTTAAATCCATTTTCCCCATGAATTTGGCCTTAAACCACTCTAAACACTTGTAATATCATTACAAAAACACTCTTAAATGTCTTTTCCAGAAAAAGCCTTTATTTAGAATTGTTTCTATTTTTTTTTTAAATTACTTACCGAAACTCGGAGTTTAGGTACGTCATTTTAGGTTAAATCCATTTTCTCCATGAATTTTGCCTTAAACCACTCTAAACACTTGTAATATCATTACAAACACACTCTTCAATGTCTTTTCCAGAAAAGCCTTTATTTTGAATGTTTTCAATTTTTTTTAAAAGTACGTACCTAAACTGGGAGTTTAGGTACGTTATTTTGGTTTAAATCCATTTTCCCCATGAATTTGGCCTCAAACCACTCTAAACACTTGTAAAACCCACTCTTAAATGTATTTTCCAGAAAAAGCCTTTATTTTGAATGTTTTGAATTTTTTTGAATAAAGTACGTACCTAAACTTGGAGTTTAGGAACGTCATTTTGGGTTAAATCCATTTTCCCCATGAATTTGGCCTTAAACCACTCTAAACACTTGTAATATCATTACAAAAACATTCTTAAATGTCTTTTCCAGAAAAAGCCTTTATTTAGAATTGTTTCTATTTTTTTTAAAAATTACGTACCTAAACTCGGAGTTTAGGTACGTCATTTTAGGTTAAATCCATTTTCTCCATGAATTTTGCCTTAAACCACTCTAAACACTTGTAATATCATTACAAACACACTCTTAAATGTATTTTCCAGAAAAAGCCTTTATTTTGAATGATTTCAATTTTTTTTTAAAAGTACGTACCTAAACTCGGAGTTTAGGTACGTCATTTTGGGTGATATCCATTTTCGCCATGAATTTTGCCTCAAACCAATCTAAACACTTGTAATATCATTACAAACACACTCTTCAATGT